>JAKSZP010014694.1:0-127546 GCA_022478985.1 Massospora cicadina
AAGATGTCAGGTTTTGTTGATTAGTTCCTTTTTGAAATTTGCCCATGTTGCAATGAAATCTGAAGTGAATGGGGCTGTGAATTCTGGGTTCATGGCCTCATGTTTGACCCAGTCAGATATTTCAGGTAATTTTATGTTTAATGGGTGTAGCTTTCTCTAGGGTGACACCTGCGCATGGGTTCAGGTTGGCAATAGCTGCACCAAAATAAGTCAGTGGTCAGAAAAATGACTTTTTTGTTGTAAATTTAGAGATTCTTGATTGTTGAAATTGTGGAACGAGGATGTGATTAATACGGCTCATTGATATGGGCGCTCCCTCGCATATGTTGGGCCATGTCATGTGGGGAAGGAGTGGTGATTTGGGGGGGAGGGCATCCTGTAGGCCAAGGGATTCCTTCATTGTGCCAAATTTGATGTGCCCCAGTGGGTATCCCCTGTGGTTAGGCCATCAGTCCATGTTGGGTTTATACAGAAGTTAAAGTCGCCCAGCAGGATGGTATCTGGTGGGAGGGTGAGTGTTGGAACAGTTTCAAAAAATTGTTTTCTCTCAGCTGCAGTGCACGGTGCATAGATGCATTCTTCAATATTGTTTCCTCTTGACATGTGATCTTTGCTACTAGGATGCAGCTGTGAAGGTATGACAAGGAGTTTGTAATTTTTAATCTTTGTTACCTTGGATAATCACCCCACAGTGAGACATCCATACCAATTGTGATGGTGAGACCCTGGATGACCAGGACCCTTCTTCATCTTGTAGACAGTGGGTTTCTTGGATGGCCAAGATGTCTACAAGGGGTTTTTGCAGGAAGTCCAGATTTTTGGCTTGGGACATTTGAGCCCTGGCTCCCACGATGTTAAGTGCCCCTATTGACACTGAGGTGCTTGTGGCGCCTCAGGAGCGGTTGGGAGGGCCCTCTGGTCCTAATCCACTGCGGCTCATTTTGGCCATGCTCCGCATCTGTACTCCAACTCTCTCAGTGACAATGTCAGTTCCCTTGATCTGATCCAATTTTTCGTGGGAATTGCAGTTTTTGGAATTTGCATTATCTTTTCCTGCACGTGTCTCATGATGGTTCAATGTGGGGTGCTGATTGAGTTCTGTAATTTTGGGGTTTAAATTTGGAGAATTGTGCACCGCATTTTCGTCCATATTGCATCTGAATTGTTTCTCAAAATGTGCATGATTGATGTCACTTGGTGACTCAGTCGCGTTGCTGCGAAAATTTTCAACCTGGGCATATTATTCTGATTGGTTGGCTCTGTGTATATCCGAAATGTCCTCTTGAATTTGTACAGGGTCAATGGATGATTCCGCATGTGCTGCCACCTCAGCTGCTGCCCACTTGTGGGCTTTTTGTGCTGCTTTGCATTGTTTATGTGTAACTGGGTCCATGATAGAGTAAAGTCCATCTTCACCCCAGCATAATGGGTGGTGGCCATTGGTCATTCTGGCGAAGTTTTTGTTACTCTTGTCCATGGCTTCCTCATAGTAGTCTGCTTCCATTAAGCCCTCCTTCACGGGGCATGCGTGTTCCTTGTGTCCCAATGAACTGCAGTGGTTGCATATAGGCGGTGCACGTTCCAGTGTGATTTGGAATGTGGATGACTGTCCCCCATCTGCAAAGTGAAACTCTGCTGTGCGGGGGATTCTTAATAAATCATCTTCCACTTCAAAAAACGGGTTGATCACAGTGATAGCTTTGCCTGTGCATAGGGTTGGCATCAGGCGAAATGATTGTAGTTTGAGTTGCATAATTTCTCTGTAGGCTATAAGCCCTTTGTGGAGCTCCTCCTCGATTACCTTATAGGGAAGGTTGGTAGGGAGCAAGTCAAAGGAGATGAACAAAGTTTTTGCTTTGTTCCATCTGGTGCGCGTGGTGTGCACTATTCTTTTGCCCTTGGGAAGGGTAATTTAGATGCAGAGTTTTGCTGCGGCATCTGCTTCTTTGGCTGTTTTGAAACCAATATTGATCCAGCTGCAGCCCATGTTGTTGGTGGCGACATACACCGCGTGAGGGAAAAGTGAGGCTGTGCCTCACATGTTTTCTCCCACAGGGTCGGGGACTCATCCCCAAGGAAGAGTCAGAGCCTGTGTTCCACCTTTGAAAGGGGTTGGTTACATTGGGTGTACATGTAATGATCTTGTTTTATAGTAAATACCATAAACCCAGATGGTTTCTGAGTTTATGGTTTCTTGGCGGCTTGGGTTCCTGGTCCCCCTCCAGGGCGTTTCTTGCCCTTGGGTGCACCATTTTGCGCACCTCTTGATGCAACGCTTGCCCATGTTATATTAGATTTATTAAAATCGCCCATCTCTTTGTGTGATTATAAAAAATTGCTGTTTGAATCAAATTGTAGTAACTAAAGTGATTGTTACGGGAAAGAAAAGCCTAGCTCAGTTGAGTTTAATAAAATAAAAAACACTTTTTAAAAACTTACTTTTCTTATAGAGAGAAAATAATAAAAAAGTTAAAAAATTTAAAGTAAAAAGGCACAAATTGACCAAAAAAGGCACATCAAAAAGTAAAAAATAATTTCTTCGACAAAATATTACTTTAAAGAATTTTAATTCATGTACAAAGGAAAGAAAAGCAAGGCATTCACATTTACATACAATCATATGTACAATCTACATTTGTTTATATTATATACTATTTTTCTTTCCAATTAATATTACTTATTAGTAAATGATTTGATTTAAACATAACAACTTGATAAGAAACCAGGTGAGATGAGTACAATTAATAAATAAGGACAGGATTTGGTGAATGTGGTAAAGTGTATTGGACCTGGATCTGCACCACCCAAAGGCACCAAGTGCACAGGAGAAAACAAAAACCAAAAGTAAAAAATAAAGAACCTGAGGTAGTGCACCCTGCAGGTTTTATGGATTTTCTAGTAATATACTGCATTTCCATGGAAGTGTCCCACTCTAAAACCACTATCATTGGTTGAACATGAGATCCATGTATTTTTGGTCACAGAGGCACTGGCAATGTGGGAAAAGTTTGGTGAAGCTCAACCAAAAATTTTTCTACACACGCTTTGTACATGACAATCTACACTATCCGCTTTAGTTGGATGAACTTTGGTTTAAGACAGCGGAGGAAGAAATCAAAGACACAAAAGTCAGAGTAGTGATTGACCTTCCCGATGGCCAACATTTGGTATTAGTCAAACGTACATGTTGGACAAAATACAAAGATATATTTATAAGTTATTACTATATTCTGACAAAACTAGTGTGCACAGTAGTTGAACAAGATCTCTGCGAGGGATTGGAATCCAATGGAGAAATTAAACAATTTGAGATGCAAAGATTCCAGCTGATGCTGACCCTTAGCACAGGGAAGGCAATTGCAATTATTTCCACAAACCTGGAGGTAGCGGAGGATATCACAAAAACCCCCATATCATATCCATTATTATTGATGGGAAAAATCACAATTATTCTGTGCAACAGTTGAGAGTGCACCCCCCATATGCAACCACTGTCAGGCCTTTGGGCACAGGATTCATGCTTGTCTCTTAAAAGAAGGCCTAAGAAATGTAATTATGTGAGAAAGTAATGGGTGAAGACGACTCAGATTATGCTAAAATCACTGATACCACACAAGCATTTAACTGAAGAAAATTTGGATAATATAAAATTAGTAACTCAATTTCCCCAAAGGAGCAAAAAAATGGCCAAACAGGTTCACAAATTAGCCATAGCCAAGGCAAAGGCCTCAGTGGAATCATCTATTTCTCCTGAACAGATTCAGGAAGACATGGAAGAACTTGCAACAATGAGCCAATCAAATTCCACAGAAAACTAAGCAACCAATCCAAATAAACAGACTTCATTGAAACCTTATTTGGAAGTAAATGCGTCATCATAGGGGTTTGGCACACAGACACCAAATTTATGAATTAAAACCCAAAAGGGATTGAAATCAACAAACTGAATGCGTCAAACAAAAATGTGACCAATGAGAGGACCCAAGTGCAATGCAATGATAAATTGAAAGCCAACAAAGGCAGGAAAGGAACAAAAACAGCAATAACAAAAGGGTCAGAATATACCCTACACTTACTCATAATTATTTCCCCCACAGCAAAGATGCAATGGAGAGTAATGAGGGCGAGGGAGTAGGGCCAAGGGGCCCTGCTAACCACTCCTGAGGCGCACCGAGCATCTCAGTAGAGATAGGGACACTGAACATAGTGGGACTCAAGGCCTTAACGTCCCAGGCAATAAAGTTGAGTCTTCTGCGCAACCCCTCTGTAGACATCCTGGCGGTGCAGGAAACCCACTGTCCACATGGAAAGGATGAGGCATGGGAAAACATGCTCCTTCCATTATCATTTTGGTCACAAAACTTTGGGGTGATATTATGTGCAAACCAGCTTTAGAATTCATTAAAAAAATTCGTTTTTGGTTGGCTGCATACTAGCTGTTACCTTCTCATGGCACAAAGAGGTGCACACAATAGCCAGTGTGTGCACACCATATTGTGCAACGGAGTGTCAAATGTTCCTATCATCTTTGACACTTCTCCATCTTCCAGCAAACACTTTCATCATGGGAGACATGAAATTCTGGATTAATCCAGACACTAACAGATGGCCACACACAACAGAGACACCACAAGGGCTTGTGGAACTTCACGTTTAAAAGCTAACGTAAGTCTATATGATCCTTTACCTAAACAGTTGCCTCACCTGCAGAACTTGACATGCCCGCATGTGCACAATGGTACACTTATTTCTATGTCAAAAATAGACCTAATACTCGCACCACTAATTTTCCAACACCAAATTTATATTTCAAAACTACAAAAATCAATTTCTCTGACCACCAGCTAGTTTCAGTGTCCTTCACACCAGCAAAAACAATTATCCAAGCACTCATATGGTGCAGAATACGCCCAGAAAATCGATCCAATTCAGAATTTCATTTCTGGGTGGAGGAAATATCTTCAATATGTGATTTTAAAACACTGTTTTGTTCAGACCCACTGACCACCATTTAGAAAATTCAAAAAATTAACAATACCACAGATTATATATACAAAATAAAGAAATTACAGGGAAGCTCCAGCCATCATTAAATGCACCTTGGCTGAAATTGATCACCTGGAAAACAATGTCCCACGCACAGGATACAGCTCTGGATGGGGACATAGATGGGCAGAGGTTTCTGAACATTTAAACATCTTGATATATGAACACCAACGCTGCGTTGGTGTCAATACAGAGAGAAAGACCTAAAAGATGAAGAAAATTGTTTGAGGTAATTTTCCATTAATTTCATGCCTGAAAGAACATGCTAGCCTGCACATGGGTCTGACAATCAGATCTATCCATAACAGAAACACCTGAGTAAGTTGTGCCCAAAGTACACAGGTTCTATACAAATCTATATAAATCTGACCCAGTCATACCAGAGAAAAGAAAAATTCCTTGTAAATGCACATATTGACACCATGGTTTAAACTGATATTTAATTAACATAATATCATGTTAGGATTTATGGGAAGCGGTGCACAGTGCACCATGAGGAAAAAGCTCTAGACCTGTTGGGCTTCCCTACAAATTTTATAAAAAAATTTTAATAACATAACTAATAATTTCTTTAGCTTTTATAAATAAATGCTTATGGAAACATGCCTACCAGGAGATAAAGAAGCATACACTATCATTCTCTTCAAAAAAGGAGATAGATTAAACTTATCCAATCTGCACCCAATCTCTCCTAACTAATAATGCACTAAATTATTCCCAAAATTATGTCCAAACGAACTAGGGAAATTACAACTGATGTGATATCTCCATCACAATATAGATTTGTCTCAAGAAGATCCATATATGACAATATTCACACAGTTGCAAATGTCTGCCAATATAAAACCTCTGGAACTCTTTTTTTAGATCAACAGAAGGCATATGACAGTGTGAACTGAACTTATTTCTGGTCCTTCCTTCAAGTATTTAAAATTTCAAATATGTTTATAAACTGGGTGAAGTTGTTTGCAGAGTCAGCCACCATGTCTATGCGCAGAGCAGGTTTTCTAACTAACCTAACATTCCAAAGAGGGGAATCAAACAGGGGGACTCTTTAAGCCCTCTACTATATAATTTTGGTCTTGATCCCCTAATCCGGAATACAAATGCCCTCATCATTGGAATCAATGTATTTGGCCAACCATGAGTCAAAATGATGGCTTTTGCTGGCGACTGTGTGGTCGGTATCTCCAGAAACCAGGATGCTCGCATATTTGAGGAAATAATATAAAAATACTCATCCATAAGCAAATCATCATTTAATACTGAAAAAACTGAAATTATACTCCTGGGAAAATATCAGAACCATTGGACGCCATCCACTGGGGTCAGCAGACCAATAAAACATCAAGACTCCTCGCCAGACCTAGCTG
Source organism: Massospora cicadina (assembly GCA_022478985.1). Lineage (NCBI taxonomy): Eukaryota > Fungi > Entomophthoromycota > Entomophthoromycetes > Entomophthorales > Entomophthoraceae > Massospora > Massospora cicadina. Next base: position 6,420 of record JAKSZP010014694.1, read on the forward strand.
TCAAAGGTCATCAATTACCCTACTGAAACTTCCCTTCAATACCAAGGTGGCTTCTGGACCTGTCTGCCACTTTAGGGTATGGATAGAGGCAGGGGGTTATGGTAACACCATGATGGAAAATTAACTCTAGATAAAATAAAAAACTCATTGCCTTCTTTCATGGGCGCATACAGGTCTAACTGGACGAGTTGTGATAGCCAATTCCATGATATTATCAATTATATGGTTTACAGCCCATGCAATTGCTTTTTCAGCATCCTTTTTTAACACAATATATGCCTTAGTTCAGGGATGGCTATGGTCTAACAATAAAGCCCCTGTGCGCCTTGAAACTTAGTTTATATCTAGGAGGAATGGAGGTATGGGGCTAACTAATTATGTAGAGCAAGCGACCCATATACTAGGATGCTGGATAGCTCAGGTGACTAGTCCAGACCTTCCAGATATACATTGGGCTATAGCAGCAAGATATAATTTTGCATGAGCACTCTGATTAAGAAACCCAGATCATTTAAGCTCATTAAGTATCTGGCATCTCACACAACCGCTGCAGGACCACATGACACTCCCTTACACTTTAAATTAATACTTTTAAGCCATGAGAAGAGGTGAGTGGAAGAATTACATAAGTGGCCAGACCAGTCACTGAGGTCACCCAAGGCTAACTTACAAACAAGAAGTTAATGGCTAAGTAGATACAGATAACATAATAAACTGAAATCTGAGTACCATTGCCAGAATTGATTATCTGGATCATATGGACATACCATATAGCCTGAAGACCCAAAGGTTGGCCTAGAGATATGCACACCACTCACTATTACAACCCAGGATACATGCATATATATGGAGATGCATGAAGAGAGTGTATGGCAGAACGTTCAAACTCTGAACATTCTTCATGCACAATATGCGGTCAATATGAAAGCTTTTACCCCGCCTAGAACAATGTCCAACATTGGTAGCTATATGGAAAGATGTCATGCGCCTATTCTGTCAAGACAATGGACAATCATTTTTTTTAGCTAGGAACATGTTTGCTCTAAACATGGAGTCACCTATTCATCCATATTTATGGGCATTAGTAGTAGCAATAGCACTATGAACAATCCATACTTTAGTACTGTATTAATTACAAGAGAATCGCCTACCCTCCAAGAAGTTATCAATTATTTTCACTACCATGTTTTGGAACATTTTCAGCATGGTTAGATAAATGACCCCACGCAACAGAAGGAAAATCAATTCATTGTTCCACATATGGTCCCTAAATATTAACTCATTCCTTCTTTCATGCTGCATTCAAATATAAGTCATCATAGATCCCCCCATCGTCCTAAACCTGGTAGTCCTGGTGGCAAAAAGATGGGCTATGAACCCCTGGGTGTCCTTTAATTACTCATATCTTAATTATTATTTTATCATCATTATATTGGAAGTGTATGTCCCCTGGTCAACCTTCCCCAAATAAATAAAAATGATTGCATATATTATTGTATGTAAGTGTGCACACCTTACTTTTCTTGCATTGCATATGAATAAAACATTTTTAAAAGTAATTTTTGGCAAAACAATTATTTTTTACTTTTTAGTGTGACTTTTTTTGGTTTTTGTATTTTTTTGTTTTTTGACTTTTTTCTTTTCTCTTTTTTAAGAAAAATAAGTTTTTCAAAAAATATCTTTTATTTTATTCCTACTTTCTAGTCATAATTTAATATATTTTATTTTATACATTGCAACTTCTCTTTAACCGCTCAAAGTCACTTTTGAGCGATTTTAAATTTAAGTTAATTTATCCATAGCCATCTGCCCAAACCTATTCTTTAATGTCCTTGGCTCTGCCGCCTGCCACCCCAGTGTGGGGCAGCAGTGCACCCCCACCTAGTGTACTCCGCCCTGCAGGCAAGCGCGTTCGGACAGGTTCAAACAGCCCACCCACTACTTCCAACCGTTTTGTCCCCCCACGAGACCTAGCACTCCACCTGGCGCACATCCACCCTTCTCGCCCCCATCCTCTCGCCCTCCCTCGCTCTGCTATTCGCTATTGCCTCAGAGTGGACTATGGACGTTTGTTCCCATATGCTGATAAGGCAATTATTGACCTAGCCACTACAGCCTTTGCGCCAGCTGGCTTTATAGACTTCCGCCCTTTTAAGGGCTACTTTGACGTTGGGTTCCAATCTGAGGAGGATGCTGAAGCGGCAGCACAAACTCCTCTAATTTATAAAAAAACCCCCATTCCCACAACCCGTACTCGCCTCCCTTCAGACACCACGCTAGTGGTATCCTTTGCAAATCTCCCATCCCACCTTCCACCCCAGGTTTTGTATGACCAGTTGGTCGCGGGGCTCATGGCTTATGGCACTCAGCCCAACCTCATCTTTGCCATTCCTTCTGGTGCAGAACGCCTTGCTGCTCCTCGTGCAACAGCCACCATCATACCACACCACCCTACCATAGCCCAACAAATCCCACCCCGCGCTAGTGTGGCTGCAGCACCTGATCATTTCTTTTGGGCTCAGGTCGATAATGGTAGGCAGATTTGTTCCCTCTGCTTTGGCCTCGACCATGCAAAAAGAGCATGCCCTAAGGCCAAATCTGCTGATGCAGCTTCTGAGCCCCCTCTGGAGGTTCAGTATGGGGCGCTTTGCTGCCCCCTCCCACCCTCCAATCTCGTTCAGTGGGCCCACATGGAAAATCAGCCCCACCCAAAACCTCCATCCTCACTCTCCCACCTAAATCTATGCCAGCCAATCAGAGCAATGCTTGGACCAACATTCGTACCCAAGCAGCTGCCCATTCGCCCAATCCTACCCACTCAAATTTAAATGCCACTATTCCAGTGAACCAAAATCCATGGGATCTATTGGCTGAAACTGACGAATCAGGTAATATCCTTATTAGTAAGCATACAGGTCAACCTCTCTGCCATGGCGATTATGGTCGGGCAGAATTTTTCCTTCCCGACTTTGATAAAACCCCTACCCCTTGCCATTTTGCTCCTCTACCCAATACAACCCCCTTCCAAAGTGACCACCAGCTCGCCTTAGCTGCGGTGGCCTCTCCTCATTGCCCAAAACTACGCACCGCGGTGGCCCAGTCAGTGGCTCAGCTCCAGCATGGCCTGCCCACCATCTTCTTCCCCCCTGACTTCCCTGAATCTCCCTGCAGTGACATCTCAAAATTATTTGATGATGCTGAAATTGCTGTTATGAATGTCGCAACACTTGCTTCATACAACCCCTCAGCCAAAATCACCCGCCACAGTATCTCCCTTTTCACCCAACTTCCTGAAGCCCGCAAAGAAGCTGAAGTTCTCCTCGCAGCTTTTGTTGAGACACTTTCCCGTCATTATCTTGATGCAGAAGTGGAAAACTCCTACTACGCTGACCTCAGCCCCCACTATGCAGATGCCCCAACGCCCTGACTCTCTGCTCTGATCCGGTACTGCAACCAACACCCCTTGATTGAGGCGGGTCTTTCTGAAAACCAACCCCCGACCCCTCCTCACCCTCTGCCATGGTGGGTTAAGCAGTTTCTGCTTCCCACCTGGTTCGTAGTTTGTTTTGCCATTTTGAGTGTTGTGATCGGTACTGTCCGTCCCCTGGTTGGCGTACCTTGAATAAATTGAATTTTATACATTGCATAAACAAAATTAGTAGGCTAAAATGGATTTTCAAAGATTTTATTATATGTTGAAGTTTCTCATATGTATATAATATTAATAGAATCTAGTATTTATTTGAACGCTTTTCTTTCCCATTATTATCACTTTTAGTAACACGATTCTATGCAATTTCTCCAAGATTGACAATCAACCTGGAATATGAGCAAATTTGTCCGCAACAATACCAGTTGGGCAAAAGTGGCCAGCATGAAAGGCCTGAAGCCCTCCCAACCCGCCAGGGAAAAATGCCCCAGCAGATTGTTGACACACCCTCCCACCAAAAAGGGTGAGTACAGCGCCGCACCCACAGTTTTGCAATTCCTTAAAAAATGGGTGCATATACCAAAATAGAACACTCCCAACCCTTATCCTCCCTTGAGCACAGCCTTAGAATTATGGTCAGCGATACTTCCCTTGAATCATGGGAAAAATGGGGAGGCCTTCTCCATGATTTTCCCAAACACCATCTTGGTAAATCATAAAAATCTACACAGAGGATGGGTAGATGTTGGGTTCATGTCCGCAGAAGAAGCGGTGGAAGCAGCAAAAATTAAATTCTCCAAAAAAATCAACAATGAAGACCACACCATCTGCATGGTGTGCATGTGATGGAATGAGGCAAATGAACTATTCTCATATTTGACTGACTCCCAAGCACTGTGCACCATAATATCCTTGCGGACAAACTCTGTGGGGGCCTCAAAGGTTACAGAGTAATCAAACAGTTCAAATTAAAAAAATTCCCCCTCCTGCCCCACCTGTGCACAGAAAAGGCAATAGCCATTATTGAACTGGATCAGGATGTGGCAGAGGACATCACCCTCATTCCCCGCATGGCAACCATCAACCTCCCCAATGGCAGCATATCTTGCCCCTTCCATATCACACCAGAACACACCCCACCTATCTGCAAATTCTGCTCAGCAATAGGCCACAAAGACCATGCATGCCCCATCAAGTGCGGGATTGAAGCACCGGAATTTTGTGAGTACAATATGGATGAAACAAGCCTAACTTTTGGCAAAATTAAGGACTCCACTTTTGCCTTCTATTGAGGTGAAAGAGCCAATATTGCTTTGGTCAAGCACATCTCATGCAAGGACCGCCGTCACGCACAGACTGCCCGCAAGCAGGCCGTGAGTTCCGCCAAGACCCAAACTCACACCACAATTTCCACGGAACAAATTCAGGCGGATGCCATGGCAGCACAGCGGAATAACCAATCAGACCCCCCACATAAAACCCAACACAACAAAATGACGAATTTTTTGGACACAACCAATCAAATACCTCCAACCAAGTGGGAGTATATTCACATTGCACCACTGGGGATCCTCCCAGCCAATCACATATGATAGCCGAAGATATAGAAGACCACTTCAGCCAATCACAATGTGACAACACCTATGCACAGGACCCAACCACCCCAACTCTTAGCTTCTGCCCATCAAACCCACGGGCAAGCAGCGAAAAAATTTTTGCTAATGGGGCAAAAGCCAACCCATGCCAGACCCAAAATCCATGGAGTAATCCAAGCCAGAAGAAACTGAACAATGCCAGCACCAAGGCCACCGATCAACACACTGGAACAATCTGGCTAGTTGACCCCATACTTGCAGTATGACCCATGATAAGGAACTGGGTGACCTCAGTGGGTCACCCCAGCATTCCTGATGTGCGGACTACGCAATCAACATAGGGACGCTCAACATTGCGGGAGCCAAGGCCCCCACATCCCAGGCCAAAATAATGGCTTTCCTGCACAATATTCCTATGGTCATCTTGGCCATACAAGAACCCCACTGTCCACTGGGGGAGGAGGAGTCATGGTCAACCATGCTCCTTCCAGCCAAATCCTTTTGGACATACCATTGTGGGATGGTAATTCGAACAAACTGTAACCCCCAGTAAAAATCCAAAGCACATCCTCCCACCTGGAGGGATGGCTGCTCCTAGCGGACCTTGAGTGGAATGGAGAAAATTTTGCCGTGGCATGTGTGCATGCCCCAAATGATCTGAATGACCGCCAATAAAATTTTCTGATGTCCTCTCAATCCATTTCTCTGAGGCAACGTTTTTTGTGGGAGATTTCAACTGCTGGCTTAACACTAATACCGACTGCTGGCCCAAGTCTAGGGCTATACCCCGCGGCCACATGGAACTACACATACTAAAGGCAACGTTAGGCCTATGCGACACCATTCCCAAACAAGCCCCCACCCTGGCCAACATGACGAGGCCCCACCACAACAATAAACAGCTGGTCTCAATGACCCAGATTGACCTGATGCTCGCCCCTATAGACTTCCAGCACCAAGTATCAAACTTTACAGCAATAATTATCCTTTCTCTGACCATCGAATGGTCTCAATAGTGCTATCATCCTCAGAAAAATATGAAAAACCACCAACCTGGCACAGAGTTCACCTGAGCACCATCCACCTTCTGGAGCTTAAACTTTGGATCAAGATGGTGCTAACAACACAGCAAGAAAGACAATCACCTGATGGGATTCCTATCGCCAAGTGGGAAATATCAAGGCTCGTGCAACTAAGAAAGCCTGCCACCTAAACTTCAGAAAAACAGCCGCAATGTCCGTGACAATCAACAAGGCTATTAGACAGCTTCAACACTTAGAAAACAACACACCTCATGAGGGATACACCCCCCAATGGGGCCGCCTGTGGTTCCAGCTATCAACACAGGTAAACTCCTCTTTAGGAAACACCAGCATTACACCAAAGTATGCTATAAATCAAAAACATTTTATCCAGAGAAACTCACATGGCCCAATTTTTCCGCCGTTTTAAACCAATTTCAATGTTGGCGGCCTGCACACAGGTCCGCCGAGCAGATGACACAATGGCATCTACATCATCAGAAATATCAGATGAATTACACCGATTTTACACTGACCTGTACATGGCAGATTTCGCATCACCTAACAAAATTAAAAAACTTCTATCATCCGCTAATATTGACACTATAGCTGGCCAACCAGACCTTGCAGCACCCATAACTAAAGATGAACTATAGGAGATAATAAGATCAACCCCATGCAACAAGTGCCCTGGGCCTGATGGCCTCCCATATGAATTTTTCAAAAAATATTTTAAACATATCGCACCAACACTACTGGCAACTATGAATAAGTGCCTGGAAGACACATCCTCTCTACCTGGTGGCCAAGACGCATATGTGGTCACATTTTTCAAAAAAGGAGACCAGGCAGATCTAAACAACTGGCGCCCAATTGCTCTCACCAATACTGACACTAAAATAGTAACTAAAATTTTAGCCAAACGTCTGGGTTGCATGCTCATACAACCCTCTCCCCCATCAATTTGGATTCATCCCAAATCGCTCAATTTGAGATAGTATCCACACAATTGCCAACATCTGCCAAGCTAACCCCACAGGCGCCCTTGCTTTCCTGGACCAAAAGAAAGCATACGACTGAGTACACTGGGGACCTAGAACAATGTCTGAAGGCTTTCAACCTACCACCCCACTTTATAAACTGGGCGCTCCTCCTAAAGCGCTCAGCCAGCTTTGCAATCAGAGGCCCAGGTTTCCTAACTGACACCATCACCCCCCCAAAGGGGCCTTGAGCAAGGTGACCCGCTTAGCCCCCTACTATACAATTTTACCCTTGACCCCCCTCCGCATTGCAAACTCAAAGCTCACCAGAATCAGGTTGGAGGGACAACCACCAACCAAAATGCTAGCCTTCGCTGATGACTGCGTTGTTGGAGTCTCAAGCAATAGGGATGCCAGGGCGATCAAACGCATTATTCACCAATATGAGTCAGTGAGTAACGCCATGCTGAACAAACAGAAAACGGAGGTAATTATAATGGGCAAATTCAGTTTAAACCGGGATTCACCCCCACCACTACCACACACAAACTAACCAACCACACATCCAACCACACAACAATGATCCAAGCCAGTAAAACCACTGTGCTTACCCTTTGCACACCACCCTTCCACTAACCCAGTCCGTCATCTGGCCATATAGCTCAAAGCTGGTGGATATGCACTTGATACCATAGAAACTAACATTTTGGACAACATCACAAAAAGAATGACATGTATGCGGAGAAATAAAGCCAGCCTAACTGGAAGAGTTGTGTTAGCCTACTCCCTGATCCTATCAAAGTTATGGTTTGCTGCCCACGCGATCCCCTTCTCTGCCAATTTTACCAACGCAGTCTACAAGCTCCTGCAGAACTAGCTATGGTCTGGGTACCGTGCACCTGTCAGGCTGGAGACCATGTATGGCCCACGGAAGAGAGGCGGGATGGGGCTGCTCAACTTCACGGAAAGAGCAACGTAAATCCTAGGCTCATGGATAGCCTCCACGACGTCACCCAACCCACCATCCCCCCACTGGGCCAAGGCAGCCCAAACCAATTTTGCAAAGGCACTACATCTGAGGTCCCCTCCAACCCGGCGACCCTGATGAAGTACCTTGTAACACACCCAAACGCCACTGGAACGCACAACACCAATCGGTATTTCAAACGCATCCTATACAATCTAAGACAAGGGGATTGGAGCTTCTCCTATGCACAGCAATCTGAAGACATTCAGGATTGACTACCTATACCACCAAGACGTCCCATATGACTTGCACACCCAAAGACAGGTGTGGAACCTCGTCACCTGCCCCCTCCTATCCCCGTAAGTGTACTCCAAGATGTGGCGATACATGCGCCATACATATAGAACAGCCAACGTACTTTCTCAATGTTCAAGACATGCGCCATCTGTGGCGGACCCAACACACTAGCACACCACCTGGAAGAGTGCCCGCCATCTGCGCATATCTGGGCCAACGTGATGCACTTGTTTCAACAATCACCTACAACCAAATTTCGACTATCCCGCGATATCATGGCACTCAACATGGCCTCACCTATCCCCCAGACACTGAGGGCTCTAATTGTGTGCATTGCAATATGGTCCATTCACACAATTATCCTTGACGCCTTCAACGGGATCTTCCACAATTTTAACCAAGCCATCATCAGGTTCCACAGCCATTTGGCTGACCATTTTCAAGCCTGGCTGTTCGGATCACTCCAACACAAATGGAAGAAACGCATGGGCACCTGGATTCCAATCTGGTTCCTTCGTTATGACATTGAAAACCTCACAGTTCTCATAGGCGGTACACCCTAATAGCCCATGAGTTGCCATGCCACTCAAGGTCTAGTCACCTACCACCCGTGGCCCCCCAGCCACACCAAAGTGTGCCAAGTCGTATCTTTTGAGTTCCTTTGTTTTGCGCTCTCTTCCCGTTTCTGTTTTCCGCTTTCCCTGCTCCTACATATCGGATGTGTCTGTCCCCTGGTCGGCCATCCTCATATTAATAATAGTATTCATTTGATGTACATCAACAGGGGAATGGACATTAAAGATGCTCAAACAAGATAAAACTTAAAAATAGCATAAAAATAAAGGCAAAATGAGACAGATGGATCCACCTAGACCAACGCGAAATCAAGATGAAACACACCAACCAAGTTGGAAGAGGAAACTTTAAACGTCCATAGTGGTGGGTGAAGGGGGATTGGGAGGCTCTTCTTCCTCATCCATTGGGGACATGTAGCAGCACAAAGCGGATAGTTCTGGTGTGGGCGCATCATAGAAATGGTGGTCAAGATAACAAAGAGGTGCTTACAACTCAATGTTTGCAATGGGGAGGGTAGAAATGTAGGTTGTAAGTGCTTTTTCATCCTTAAGGAGCTCTTTAGGTAAGGTGGCGATGGTTGCAAGGTTGTTGTGGGCAATGCGGGTTTTTGTGACAAACTTTGCAACTGCCACAACTTTTTGGAACTGTTGAATTTGCCGCCTGATAGTATCAGAGATGGTCTTTTTTATGTTTTGGAAGCATGGTACTAGGTAGGATAGGAGGTGGCAGGCCCTTAGCCAGTACTGCAACTGATTTTGCAATGTATTTATAGTTTGGGTGACATTCAGGGGAGGCAACTGCTTCTTCAGCTAGTTGGTGTTCACTTTTAATTGGGGTGGCATCAGGGCGATGCACATAGTGGTGCTTTGGAAATTGGGCTGCATAATCAGTATTGAGCTACATTTCAAATGGAGGGGGCCCAGCCCATGAACATTCAGGGATAAGATCGCCTGATTAATCAATCTCAACTAATTTAATCCCATGTATTTTGGTTGAATTTGATTGGGTTGTTTGAATATGGGTTATCTGTTGCGTTTGGCTGGGAGGATGGATTAAAAATTTAATTTAATCCATTCTGGTTCCTGATTGGAGGGTTTAGGAGAAGAGGTTCGTTGAGGTAATTTATGGTTTGTTGATTCAGTAGTTGCTGTGGCTACCGCTTTGGGGGAGGGGGAAGGATAGTGCCCCATTTAAGAAACGTAATTGGATTGACTATGGGATCATTGTGCAAAGAGTCAGGTGTGGGTGCCGCAGCTTGTGAGATAGAGGGGTGGCACCATTTCAAATGGTCCAGTTCAAAAAAGGTAGGGAAGATGGTATGCCCTCCATCCACTCAAGCCCAAAAAGATGGTTTGGGGAAGAGGGGATGATGGTGCAAGGGGTGATTGAGAGGGCTTTTTCTGTTGATACTGGACAATTAGTTGTAAAGGCTTGGGGGCCTGCAAAGCGAGTGGCTCCATTAAGAACCACAAATTGTACCATGGGATCGGAACCAAATTCTGATAATCCAGCAATAATGTTTTTAACTAAAATTTTGGGTGGTAGGTGGTTAGGGAGGCTTGCAAACTGAACCACAAGAGTGGTATCAGTGGGCAACTGGATATGAGTAGTTGGGAGGATGGCCCTGGAACACCAGGAGGATGGTAGCTGCTACTGCAGCATCAGCTTGACTTGAGAAGACAAGATCAAAATACTACTTGAAGGGGCAGAAGTCAATGAAGACTGCAGGCTGCATAACAGCCTTGGCTAATTCAATAATTGCTTTATCTGAATAGGGAAACTTGCCATATTCAACCTGGAGGCCAAATTGCATGTTGCTCCAGGGGGCACAAGAGGGCAACGTATCACCACCTGGATTCAGGTGAGATTTAAGGCTAAGTCCTTAGGTGGGACATAGCATGCTGAAGAATTTGGAGGGCTAGCCAAGCCAGCCCAAGTACATTTTGGCAATATAAAAATATTAGGAGGTGGCGCATCACTGCCCCATATGGGGGCAGCTGGCATTGAATGCATTGACATAGGCAAATTAGTTAGGGCAACAATGAGTGGAGCTGTTTAACTAAAGTTAAACTAAGATTTGACCAAAAGTGAGTGAATCAATAGAGAGCAACTATGAATAGTAAAATATTAAACAAATTTTTATTTTAAGTTTTACTGTACAGAGTAGTCAAATAGTGAAGTTTTTGATTTTTGAAATATAATTGTAAATGAACAAACCTTTTTTCTTATCACTTATATATGTTGGTTTTAGCTCAGGAGATGCTTGCTGGGTGCTTGGTTTACCAAAGTCCAACAATTGGGAATAAAACCTTTAATATAATAAAAACAATTAACTTTAAAAACTTAGTAAAATAGGGTTTTTAAAGTTTTTTTAAACATCACTGGGGACAAGATAAACCTAACCTCCTTGATATCTAACCAGACATTATTTAAACTTTCTTGAGGGGTAAAGGGAATAAATTAGAATGGCTTATTATATTCCAAATATGGAAATATGCGGTTTCACCTATCAAAGCTCAAAAACCGCTTCACTTGGGATGAATGACGGATAGGGAGTTAACTCTTGGCAATACATATGCATGGGGTAACACTTTAATAAATTTCAACCAATCACCTTTGGCTAAAATTATTTCACCTTGGGGGACCTCCACCACGCCTATAAAAGGGGGTGGTCCCCGCATAGGTGCTCAAATGGGACTGTTAGGGGCTGGGGGAGATCCCTTCAATGAACGCCCCAGAGTCTGCCATGAAGTTAGAGTAATCTGACTGCTAAATTTAGTGTTAATTTCCTGAGAGGTATTCAAACTAGTGTTTCGCCAATTAGCGGGAACACACTGAGAATTGGCCAGGGTCTTTTGGCTGATTTCCTCACTATTATTTAGATTGTAATAATGATTGCAGACTAGTAAATGCCTGACATTTCTCCTTTTTGGCCGAGTATTTCCCACAACATTCATTTTCTGAGGCCTGAGAGGCAAATATCTGACAATATACAATTTTTAGGTTCTGATTGTTGATAATTTAGTTTATTTTGGCTGATTGGGTGTTGTTTTTGGTTTATTCAATAAGCTCAATTGGGGTCTGGCCTAATGTTTGGTGGTATATTATTTGATTTTGATAAGTTTATGTTTTTGATTGAGGATTGATTCAATAAATTTATTTTCTTTCTTAAACTTATGGGTGGCCATCTACCATTATAAAAATCTAACAAGATAAACCTAAGTAAATTTTGGGAAAACGTATTTTAAACTTTCTAAATCAACCAACCACCAAAAACTTTCAACAAATCACAAAAACAATTAGCTTATTAAATCAACAATCACTAACCGCTTACTAAAACTATCAAGCTTATTATTAACCTAAACCCACCAACTGCTTGGCAAAACCATTGAAACTATCTAATCCGCCAATTATCAAATTGCTCAGCTGTAATGATATACTAAATACTATCAAAAATATATAGTATTATCACTTAATACATATAAAACTTTATTTTAACATGATAAATAAAAATTCAATGCATTATTTTATTGTCATTAAAGATACATAAGTGTGCCAAATTTAAAACTCTAGCTATTCTAGAAGTTAGTTAAAAATCAATTGCAAGATTTGAGGGCACCCCCATACCATTTTAAAGAAAATCAATTATTCATGAGTGATTTCAACCTCAATCTGGTAATTTCTTATAGATGAGTAATTTTAACCTCAATTAAGGTAATTGACAATTAGAAAGGTGAACTAATCATCAATACTTTTACTAGAAATAAAATAAAAAAAGTTCAAATCTATGATGTTCTTTACTAATAAGGTTAGGGTTATTATCAGTTTTCTTTTCGCTCAATATCACTTTTGAGTGATTATGAAAAAAGTCAATTTTCCACCACTGCCTCACCGCATCAATTTCCCAATTCATATCTTTGGATCCACCACCTGCTGCCCCAATGTGGGGCAGCAGTGCTCCACCCACTAAATTTTACCACCCAGCAGGCAAACATGTTTGTACTGGATTGTACAGTCTGTCAAGTACATCCAGCTGCTATTTCCCTCCAAGGGATCTAGCACTCTACCTTGCATGAGTCCAAACAACCCACCTCTTCCTTAGCCCTAACTCAATCCACTATCCACTTTTGCCTCCATGTTGAGTATGGATGTCTCTTTCCATATGCTGACAAAGCAATAATTGAGCTGGCAATTGCCCCTTTGTACCGACAGGATTTATAGACTTCTGCCATTTTAAGGTCTATTTTGATATAGGCTTCCCCTCTGAAGAGGACGCGGCCACTGCAGCAGATACGCCCTTAATACACTAAAACACCCCATTACCACCACCCAAGCATGTCTCCCAGATTATACTAAACTCATGGTGACCTTTGTGAACCTCCTCTCACACCTTCCCCCTCAAAAAATTTATGAGGAGTTGATTTCAGGGCTGGCCACTTATGTTAAAGGCCCCATCCTCCAATTCATTGTCCCAAGTGGTGCTGAGTGCCTCGCGGCACCTCAGGCAATGGTGACCATTACCCCCACACCAGCTGAACATGGCCCAGCACATCCCACCACATGCTTACATCACATCTGCACATGACCATTTCTTTTAGGCTCACATCAACAATGGCTGCACAGTTTGCCTCCTCTGCCATTAATTGGACCATACCAAAAAGGCATGTCAATATAATTTAAACCCTGCAAATACTGCCAACCCCACCTAGGAGGCCACACCAACAGCATTCAATTGGGGATTTTGGCTGTCCCCACCCCCAGGTTGTGCGTTTGATGAACCAGCAGCAAAATCTAGCAATCCAAATCCAAGCCGGCCAAATTCCACCCATGCCAATCAATCAGGAGCAGGTTTGGACCCATATTCAATCCAAAAAATTTCCTGCCCCAAAACTTACCCAACCAAAATCACTTATCACCAAAACAATCCAAGTCAACCAATATCCCTGGGACTTATTGGATGAAGTGACCTAACCTGGTGATATTGCCCAACCTCCAGTTAAACCAATCAATATAGAAACATTTATGAATTCAGACTTTGATGCCCCACTCCCGCCCAAACAATATGTCCCCAAACCCAATGCTATCCCATACCAAAGCAACCACCAGCTAGCTGAGGCAGCAGTGGCCTTGCCCAAAAATTGTCATCTTTGTGAAGCTGTGGAAAAATCCTTTGATGAATTTAAAAAAGGGCTGCACCCTCCTTGTCCCCCTCCAATTTTCCTCCTACTGCAAAAGAGGAAATCCAACGCTTTTATGAAACTGCTACCACCACTGTCAAGTGTGTCATTACTCTGGTGGAATTTTCCCCATCCACACATGTCCCCAGAGCAAACATTGCAAAATTAGCCCAACTTCCTGATGCCCACATGCAAGCCAAACACCATGTTGCCAAACTCATAGAGTCCTTTATCCAGGCCCAAATCGTCAATCTCAACTGTTATCTACCTCACCTTGACCCTCATCCTTTGGATGCCCCACCCCCTTACTAGAGCATTGATCTACTTTTTCAATGCTAATCCTGAGGATGATGATTATGATACGCATGATTCCCCCTCCCCCTCCGCCAGAGTGGGATAAGCAGCTCACTGCTGTGCCACCTGGTAGGTTGTTTTCTCGTTTCTTTTGTGTAATTCCTGCTTCTGTTTATGGCAGTTGGTTCATGTTTTAATTGATTTAGTTTTTGGAGTTTATGCTTCATTAATGTCCATCCCCTAGTCAGCATACCTAGGTTAAATAAAAGATTAGGATTATTATCATAAGGCTTAAGTATTAGAAGACATGCTAATTATCAATTATGGCTATCATAATTATCTTGGTATGGCTAGCTGACAATAAATGGTATTTTTATAATTTGGGATAACTCCTATAGAAGGTGTGTTTTTACGCTTAGTTAGCTCTAGCTGATTATCTATAAATGTAGCATACTAAAATGCACAATATTTAGCTATCAAATTGGTAATTGTAACCAAAAGATTTAAGATAAGTACTCATCCCATGAGCCAACTTACAAAATTTTACGCTATGGGTAACTGTCTCTGTTTAATCATAATCATAACTAATATCAGATTTGCATCTCTTGTAAATTACAATTAATCACTTAAATGATAACTATTTCCAATCAACATATTGTAAATTTATAATCACTATAAATCTTAAACTATAAGCTTAAATATAAATAAAACAGCTAATAAATTATAGATTAAAACTCAATCTAGGCCAAGCTAGATGATGTGGTCATTGTTAAATTACTAGCGTTTTCTTATGCCCGCTGATACTTTTTGCACAGGATTTGACAATTTAGCATAGCAGGAGTATCAATACTCTCAGCTGCTTATTTTAAGAATAGGGGATTTATAATACTAATTATAATAAGTTAGAAAACTTCAAAACTAGAAAAAGAGGATTGTTTATGGTACTTTATTAGTTGCAGCAACGGGGTAAAAGAAGACACCTATTAATATGTCACTGCTTAGTATTTAACAATCTGAGGCTTGGGGCAAGGTGGCCAAGAAATTTAATAGTAGCTACATGCATCCAGATTAGGGAATATGGGGTTTTGCCCTATCAGAGCTCTTGATTCTTGCCTCGCTATAATAGAATGGCAAATTGAGGGTCAATACTGGGTAGAAAAAGTCTTCTAGGCAAGAATTTTATATTTAACCCAATCATTGGGTGGGGAAATATTTGCACCTTGTGGGACCCCCTCTACCCCTATAAAAAGGGGTGGTCTCCGCCTTGGTGGTTGAACGAAATGGTTGAGGGGCTGGGGAGGAGCCTCAGCAATACTTCCCATATTTGGCTGCAGATTTGGCACAACCTGACTGTTGACAATTGAGCTTTTGAGCTAGAGAGTGTACTTAAAAGAATTCTCCCTTATTTGAGGTATTCCATTGAGAATTGGCTAGGGTCCTTTGGCCAATATTTTCTTCATTGACCTTCAAAACACTATTTTTAAAATATTGGACTAGTAATTGTCTGACATTATCCCCTTCAAGAGTGGTAGTGGGAGAATATGAGCGCAGGAACCAGCCATGGACCCAATTAGTGGTAACTCCTGAAGTAAGGAATTCGATGGAGTACTCATCACCTCACTTATATATGACTACATAAGGTCCCTCCCAGATAGACTGAGCTTCTCACTTCTAATAGTGATGCAGTTGTGGTAATACAACACCAAATAGAATTCTTGAAAGAAAGAAAGGGGCTGGAGCTCATTACCTGCTTGGCTTTCTTTAGTGACAGTCTTCGCCAAGTTATACATAGCCTCTTATTGTAATTAAAAGATGTGTTGGGCCAACTTTTCATAGCTTGTTCAGGATCAGTCAAGTAAGAGAAAATAATTTAGCTAATAAAGCTGGCACCTCATGTTCTCGCCCATACAACACACAGAAAGGGGATTTTTTGAGGATATAATGGTAACTAATGCAATAGGCCATGAGCGCGCTGCGTAAGTTGAAATCCCAATGAAGAGGGTCTGAATTGGCCATGTTTTGGAGTATAGAGACCAGGGTTCTGTTTCTCTTTCTACGGCCCCATTTGTGGATGGGTTGTAGGGGGCCAAAAAGAGTTGATGTGTTACCACAGAAGTGGCAAGGAGCTTTACCACTCTTCAGGTGAAGTTTTCCCATTGTCACAAAGGAGGGCCTGGGGGCAGCCATGCTGCGTGAAGATATATTGATGTAAAAAAGGTAGCAGTGGCTTTGGTAGTATGAACGGGGAGAGCAACAGCTTCAACCCATTTAGTATAATGATTAATTCCGACCAAGATACAATGATTGCACTAGTGGACTGATAAAGTGGACCACGTCAAACCTTATGGTGTGGAAGATTTGAGGGGCTTAATCAGGTGATACTAATACTGGGTCTTATAGCTGGAACTTCTTTTTACAGGTCAGACAGGCATCTAGGACTTCAGTTATTGTCTCCAGGATGCCTTTCAGTAGTAACGTTCTATAACGCATTCATAGGCTTCTCAAAATACGCCATGCCACATGATAATATGAGACTCCCAGATCACAGTTACTCGCTCTGACGGTTGGAAATAAAAAACCTGTTTACTCCTACTTTCTTGTATAACTTCTCACTTTTCACCTTTGTGTTGTGGGAGTACAGAGCTAACATATTTTGTATAGTTTTATCTTCATCAGCCCAAAAGTCGGGAGTCATTAAGAGGTCAGTAAAATCCCAGCTTTACTTTTGTCTAAGTGAAGGATAGGCAGCAACGTCAACCCATCAACGTTCATTTTTTGGGTTCCAACCTGATGCTCAATAATCATATATAGTAATGCTGGAGTTTCAGAGCCCAGCGAGCTAGCCGTCCAGTGGAGTTCTTCATATTTTGCAACCACTTTAAGAAAATGCGGTCAGTAATAACTTTGAAGACATCTCATATAAGATGGTGCAATAGTACTTTAAAGCGAGCAAGTCAGACAAGCAATACTTCTCAGAGACGCTTTAGTTGCGTTTACCTTTTGAGAGCAACTTGATGAAGTAAGATATGGGATGATCAACCTCAAGCTCATCCAACTGAGCCATGATAGCTCTAACGGTTAATCAGAAGCATTGGTAAACAACATGAATGGTTTGTCATAGTCAGAATGATGGAAGATTGGCCATTGTTGCAATAACTCCTTCAATGTCTCAAAATCGGATTTTTTGTTCAGCACTTCAATGGAGTGTTCTTAGCCAAGAGATGTACGAGGGGCTCACTGAGATGGGAAAACTTGGGGTGAATTGATGGTAATACCATCATGCTCAAAAATACCTATATGTCACAAAGGGTTTTGGGTGCAGGCATTTTAGATATCGCTTCAACCTTGTCTTGGAAGGGTTGAATCCCATATTGAGAGATAGCATGCCCAAGGAAATCCAGCTTCTTCTGGAAGAAAGTACATTTGTAGGGCTTCAGCTTGATGTTAGATGCCCACAACCGTTGAAGAACTTCTTTTAGATGAGTGAGGTGCTCGTTGAAGGTTTTGGAGAAAACTGTGATGTCATCAAGATAGAAAATCACACAGCTCATCTTAAGACCTTAGAATATAACACATTTCTCGCTGAAAAATTGCAGGCACATTACATAAACCCTGGGGTAACCAAGTGGGTTGAAATGGGACCTCGTTACAGATGAAGATGCACTTTTCCTGATCCTGTGGAGAAAGGTCCATCTGCTAATAGCACTAGCCAAGTTCATGGCAGAAAAGAACCTGGATCCAGAGATTTGGGCCAGAGAGTCTTAAATACAGGGGATAGGGTAGCTATCCTTTTTGGAGGTTGTTCAATTTGCGGTAGCCATAACTACCTAATGGTCTCCATTTTTCTTCTTTATTAGTAGAAGAGGGGACGCCCAAGGGCTTTTAGAAGGCACCAACAACTCAGCGTTCAGAAATTGTTTGATCTATCTCTGCAGTGTAGATCCTCAACTTTTGATTTTCAATAGGGTTTGGAGCAGATAGGACGAGAATCCCCAATGTCAATAGTGTGAGTCCAGCTCTTCATGTGCCCATAGTCAGTATCGGATTAAGAGAAAATGTCACTATAGGTCTCAAGTAGAGTGTGGACTTTGCCAAGCTCTTCTGGGGTTAGTTTCTCGGAGATTTGAACATTAGGTAAGATACATAATGATTGGTCTGCGAGTAAGCCCATATCAGCCATAGACCCAATACATTGGACTTGCTTGATGCCTCAACGGGTATCATCAGGCCTCTTCCAATCGCCTAGTGCTTTTTATGACCAGATCCTTTGGGGTGAGTTTCCCCAGCAGGAGATGGTTGGGTCGCTGATAGGCTGGGTCCAATAAGCCTCACAATACTCTGGACTCTATGGACTAACACCCTTAACGCTGGTTAGATGTAATAAGAAGTTGTGGGGGATTTGTAGGGTAATCTTCGTGTCAATTACCCTTTGTTCACCAGCATTGATGACTACCTCTTCAAACGCATAAAATTGAATACCCTCTAGATCATCCACTAATTTGGGCAGCTCCTTTGGTTTTATCCCCACTGTCATGTAGTGTAGTGGTAAGCGGAGGAGGGTACTCAATGGTGCAACTGTATTCTTTTTATAAAGCTCATCATTGATTAAAATCTGAGGAACATCATAGTTAAACATGGAGAGATAGTCCTGCTTCAAGTTAGTAATCCTTTAATATTTGAGCATAAACTTGGTATCAATGAGTAGATCATAGGTATTGTTGGACAAGGCCACCGCTGGTGCTAACAAGATGAGTTGTCCAAAATGAATGGGCAGAGAAGAGTAGGCTCCAATAGCTTAGGTGTTGGTAGGACCACCAGTTCCAAACTCTTGGTTGTAGCCAAGGCCAGATGCCAGGTTAATCTTTTAATAAGCTTTGCTGACACAACGTTCACCAGGGACCCAGTGTCAAGGGATAGCCCTAAACTATACTCCATTAACAATAACCTCCACATTGGTTTAAGTTCCACTCAAGTTGGGAGAAAGAGCGAGGACCTCCTTTAGACTGAGAATAGAAGCAAGCCTTTTGGCATTTTCAGGGTATTTTTCTTAGTCTGCTGGGTATGAACGCACTGGGTGGATTGGATCGGTGTGGTAATGAGCTGGTCATCGTCACTGGCAGTATCAAAAACCTCCAAACCCCTCAGCACTTGACAAAGACAAGTTTAATGGGGGATTCTAGTCATATCCACTCTCTCCAGTTTCAACCTATCTGGTATCTCCACTTCGCCTGGGGCTCCTAAAACATATTGCCCAACATCTTCACAACCCCCTTCAGATTAGTCATCATAGGGGTTATTAGTGCACGTTAGGGGAGTCCATCAGTTGTGAGGTAAGTTCAGGGCTTACTTTGTTGCAGGAGAGACCCTGGGGGCGCCCTTTACCCTTTTAGCTTTAAAAGAAGATCTAGTATACGTTGCAGCTCTACATTTAAACTTTGATGTAGGGAATTTGGGCTGCCATATACCTACCAGTTTTGGATAAGAGATGGCCTGAGGAGCGGGTGAGGGAGATAGAAGTAACGTCGTGGAAGGAAAGTATGATGCCCCACTTGGTGAAGCTGCTTTAAAGAAGAAGAGGGGCAAGGAGAGGGGACGACTGCTTTCACCAATTGGCGTTTTTTGATGAAAATGGAGGGGAACACTGCCCCGTCAAGGCCATTATCTTCTGGCTATTTTCACGGGATGGAGAAGCATTTTGTGGTGGAAAATTCACAGGAGCAAGTTTCAAATGGAGACAGCCGTAGAAGAGGCTAAAAGTAGTCAGAGTAAATGCTTGCCTCAGAGATTCCTACATAGGATCAAATTTATAGATGTCCGTCACCACTAACAAGGCCACTTTGATAACTTGTACACCTTGGAAAGAGCGCTTAACTGAGGAGATATGTATTACCAAGGAGGGATATGAAGCTAATCTGGACAAGATAGCCGCAATGGCATCGTTTAGTGGTAGCATTTATGCAAGCAGTAGAGGTTGAGCTTTGCTGTGAACCTGTTCAACAAAAGAGGCAATCATTTCTCCCTTTTTAAGGCTAATGCACATAAAAGCCTTTTTTGCCTTTTCAAACTCTGCAGGGAGCCAAATTTTTCAAGTAGTGTTTGTATAACCTCCGTCCAGGTGCTGTGGGTGACCATTTCCAGAATCATTATCTCGAGAATGCTGAAGTTTAGAAGGATGTACTTGATTTTTTAATAGTCAGTTGCTCTTTCCATAACAACTAAATACATAAAAAGTAAAGAATTAATACTTCCCGCACCCAGGATAAATTTATCTCTAAGTGGGGTGTCAGATTCTGGTGATTGACCATAAAAATAAATCCTTTGGCGACCAAATGATCAGGCCAATTATCTTTCCAAAAACTAAGCTAATTCTTCTAATTTCAACTAAAGCCAGTTACTACTATATGGCTTGGGCCAATTTTCTCAACATCAATTATATTTACTTAATCTTTAAAAATTTTAGGCTGGATATCCTCGCATATTCTGGCTGATTATACATATAACAAACTCGGCATTTGGTCCTGACTAATTGGGAGCAATATCAACCATTCATTTTGAAAAATTATCTGGGGATTGATCCTGAAAATAACCTACAAAAATTCCATGGACAGATAGAATAGTAATATTGAGATCATAATGTCATAATCAATTTCCTGCCCTATGACAAATTTAATATGTTTATCCTCATAATTGGCATGATAGCACTTGCACATGGACTTCCCAAATGGGAGTAACTAGTGCGATTGAGAGAGGCCTGCCAATGTCTCAATTAGGCGTATGTCATTTAATTATAATCAATGCCAAATTTCCCAGAAGTCAAATTTGTCAGCAGTATGATGAAGCTCAAACTGGAATGATCCTAGGACAATTTTGCTCGTTTTTATTGCGATTTTGCCCCTGAAGTCTTCCCAAATATGAGATTATTTTGCCACCAATAGTCCTAGCAATAGTCATAATTTTATCAGTTCAAGGACCAAACTGATGTGGAAAATAATTATTTGTGGAAATTTCATGCTTGTTATGTGTCCAGGAGATGCCCTAGAGGTAAAAATACTGGTGCCTGGCCTAATGAATGATCATCAAATAATATATCTAATAAAAGATAATTATATTAGATTCTCTTTATCTGGTTTTTTATAGTCTTATTTTAAAAGAGTGTCAACAAGCTGGCATTCCATAATCCTCAGCTTGTACCTCTGCCTGCCTTGGTAGAAGTTCCCAAATAGATGGGGAAATTAAACCCAAGATCAACCAGAAGAGTTGTATTAATTTGAATAAGCCTAGTGAGCTTCTGAATGGTCAAAATACAGTTAGACCAGGAAAAAATCAAGGATCTTTCAGGAAAACTTTAAATCACTTAAATGCACAGGATTTAATTTATCAAGCAAGCGATCCACAAAGTCTAACAAGAAGGTTTGTGGATAATAGGTGAGGCCCATAAGGGCCTTGGAAAGGGTGCTGCTCAAGCCTTTTGAGGTGAGACAAAGCACTGGCTAACTGAAGCTCCAGAGTAGTTAACCAGGGTTTAAATTCAGCGAGAAGGTTGTGAGGGTTACTTTCCCCACTAACCTCCATTTTTTCCTAGTTTGTTTTTGTATTGTACAATCCCAGGTAGTGAGCACCACTTGTCAAATTTCTGGTGTTTGCTAATGCCCACTTGTGCTATTTGCTCAAGATTTGACAATTTAGCAGAGCAGGAGTAGCAATACTCTCAGCTGCTTTTTAAATTTTAAATTTATTGTGGGGAAGGCCGACCATGGGACGGACACTTCCGAATATAACTCAGATGAGACAAAACTTAGTACCAGGGGAGGCACCCCAGAGAAGCGATGCTATCTCTTGTTGCCAGCGGGAACGCCACTTATGGGAAGGGGGAGGGAACGTGTGTAGGGGGCGTAGCCACTATTAAGCACGTGTGGAGGAAGGGGTCTGATTTGATGAACCAGACTGGGAACCAGGAGGAGACCAGCTGTCGGCGACGTGGTGGGAGATATCCAAACATCCACGCTTGAAAGTGATCCACCAAATGAGACCGGAATCTGTGGACAGCTTCAGGGAGGGTGGGGATGGATCCGGCGATGGCAATCAAGACAATCGTGTGGATAGTCCACATGGCGATTGCAACCACCAGAGCACGAAGGGAGGGTGGGAGGGGGAGGCCATTGATGAAGCAAACATATCTCTTGACAGACTGAAGGGATGTGTTTGATCCTGGCCTAGCAGACGTTGGTTTTCGCGCCATATTACTTTAGAGGTGGGGCACTTCTCCAGGCGGTGAAACAGCGTTCCATACTGGCCACACATGACACAGGATGAGTGTAAAGCATTAGAGCGCTCAGCTGTACGATACACCCGCCTCAGGCAGCGCCACACATGGGAGCGGACTTGAGGCTGCAACAGAGGATGGTGTGCGTATTTCCAGATAGTCTTTTGGGTCTCAGTGGAATAAGGGATGTCCATCATGTCCAGGTAGTCCACCCTGGATAGGACTTGGGGTCGAATGGGGATCACGCCATCATGGATGGGTAGCCCCTGTACCTCTTGTGTGAACTGAGGAGAGGGGCGGCCTCTTTGGGTTGTATGTCCACTAATATGAATTCTCCACTCTGCGCTTCGCATGGAGAGTAGGATTCGTTTGTAGTGGGTTTTGGTCCCGTGAGGACCTGTGGCTGATGTGTGTGATGCGAGGTATTTCATCAGGGAGTGGGGGTTTGATGGATTGTTGAGGCCCAAGGCTCGGGAGAAGTTGGAGCGGGCCACGCAGGACTAGTGTTGGGATGGGAGTGTAGGAGCAGTGACGGCCGCAATCCAGGTGCCCAGGATCTTGGCGGCATGGGCTTTGAAGTCAAGTAGGCCCATGCCACCATGATGATGAGGGCCAAACATGACCTCTAGCCATACTGGTGGAGGGCGGCCTGACCAAAGCCAACCTTGTAGCAAAGCATACAGGGATTTGAAGAAGCTTGGGGAGAAGGGGATGGCGTGGGCTCCAAACCAGACTTTGGATAGGAGCATAGAGTTGGCAAGAACAACCCTGCCAGTGAGGGTATTAGGGTGGGCTCTGAGAGAGGCGATTCGCTTCGTCATGTTGTCCAGTATATGGCACTCCATTACTGCTGACGCATATCCTCCTGCCTCCAACCACACGCCCAGATGGCATACCAGTCCTATGGTAGGTCGTGGCACAAAGGGGAGCACCAGTGGAGCAGTGTGTTTTGAGTTAGTAAGGCGTGGACTTGGGCGAGCAGATGGGCTGGGTTGGGAACTACTTGCTGGGGCCCAGCAGTTCTGAAACCGACCAAGGAGGATGATTTCGGTTTTGGAGGCGTTCAGTGCCGCGTTGCTTACCCGGGAATATTCCTGGATGAGGGCTTCAAGCGCGCGTGCATCTTTGTTATTAGACACCCCCACCACGCAATCATCTGCAAATGCCATCATCTTGACTGGGGTTTGGCCTGGCACATGGACCCCAGTGAGTTGGGCATTCACATTTCGCAGTAGTGGGTCAAGGCTGAAGTTGTATAAGAGTGGGCTCAGGGGGTCCCCTTGTCGCAGGCCCCTTTGAGGACGGATACTTCCGTTAGGAAACCTGGGCCGCGCACTGCCATTGTTGCAGATTCCGTGAGCAGCATCACCCAGTTAATGAAGCGGGGAGGTAGGCGGAATTGTTGGAGGCAGGCCCTAAGGTATTCCCAGTTTACTCTATCATAGGCCTTTTGTTGGTCCAAGAATACAAGTGCCCCAGAGGCTGTGGACTGACACACATTAGCCACAGAGTGCACGTTATCCCAAATTGACCTTTTGGGGATGAAACTGAATTGTTCTGGAGAGATGGTGGCAGATGCTACAGTCCCTAAACGGTTAGCCATGATTTTTGTTAAAATTTTGGTGTCTGTGTTTGTTAGAGAAATGGGGCGCCAGTTGGCTAAGTCAAGCCTATCCCCTTTCTTGAAGAGTGTGACTGTAAAGGCCTCATGTCCTCCTGGTAGGAGGCGCGTTTCCAACAGGCTTTGGTTGAGTGAGGCTAGCAGCAATGGGGATATATATTTAAAATATTTTTTGTAGAACTCATATGGAATGCCATCTGGGCCTGGGCATTTTCGGTTTGGCGCACCGCGAATGGTAGTCCACAAATTGGTTTGGAGTAATTAAATTCATTATTTCCGGGTATCAGAAAATGGTGCGGATATGAGCTCTGTCAAGAAATTCCGCCACATTGGCTGGCTGAATTGGTTCAGCTCGGTATAACTTGGAGTAATATCTTTGCATTTTGATTGCCACTTTGGCTGGTGTGTCCACAATAGAATTATCCAATCTTCGCACCTGTGTGCAGGCCACGCTCTGGCGTGGTACAAAAAATTTTTTGAGGAAGTATGCGGTGCACTTGTCGCCTTTAGTGATGCGTGTGGCCCTGTATTGGACACAAACCCAATGTTTGTGTTGCCTTTCAAGTGCGTTGAGGTGGGCTGCTGCCTCCACCCACTTCTGGCCCCATGCAGGGCTATATCCTGAGGCTAGAATGTTGGACTCCAAGTGGGCCAATTCCACCAGTGCACGCGATATAACCGCCAATGTGGCTCATGAGCGTCTGGATGAGAGATGGCGATAGTGGTTGATGGTGTCTTCTTTGAAAGTTGCCCATGTGGAAATGGGGTCCGCACAAAACAGTGCAACAAACAATTTTGCCAAAGTTGCCTCTTCCACCCATGTGGAAAATCCTGGTGACACAAGCTCTGGGGGGCGGATTTTGCACCAATGTGGGGCCTTTGCAACTGTGATGGGTAAGTGGTATGTTATCGAGACCAGTTGGTGGTCAGAGAATTCCATTTTTGTTGTTTTGAAGTGGGAGATGTGGGGTTGGAATCTCGCCAGTGCTAGAATAAGGTCAATGCGGGTCATGGACCTTAATTGGCTGTTGTGGACGTGGGGACACGTCATGTTTTTGAGCAGTGGGGCATGTCGTGGCAGCGCATCCATTAACCCAAGGGTGGCTTTTAGAACGCGTAGTTCTATGTGACCCTGTGGGGCGTGGGGTGAGGGCGGCCACCGGTCCGTTGGTGAGGTTAGCCAACAGTTCATGTCACCAATTAGGAAAGAATCGGGGGTAGCGGGAGGAATTTGACTGATGAGAAAAATTCCCGACGCTCTTGTGCACCATTTGGGGCGTAAATGTTGACGATTGTGTGTGCAACATCAGCCCATGAGAAGGTGACAATGAGCACTCGGTCATTTAGGAATGTTTCTGAAGATGTAAATTTGAAAGAATTGTTTTTCCAAATTAGCACCCCACAGTGCTTTGACCAAAAGGATAGGGATGGTAGGAGCATTGTTTCCCAAGCTTCCTCAGAACCTCGTGGACAGTGGGTTTCCTGGATGGCCAGGATATCCATGGGTAAATTATTTTGTAAAAACTCAGTTTCCTAGCCTGGGACAGGGAGGCCTTGAGTCCGGCGATATTCAGCATCCCTAGAGTGAAGGTTTCCCCTATCGCACCTTAGGTGCAAGGGGGTGGGCCCCTGGCCCACCAGCCTCTTCCAGGTCCCCACGGGCTTTCACAGCAGCGCGGGTATTAGCAGCAACGCTATTGGGGTTTTTGTTAATTTTTGTGGAAAGAGTCACATTGGCTTTGGCCTTCACTTTTTGTTTTCCTGACGTCAGACGAATTTTTTGCGGTGCGGATAAGTTTGGTGCACCGTCGAGTGGGGCAAAAAAAAAAATTTTTCAGTTGGGATAGGTCCCAAGTCAGTTTTGACCGGGGCTTGGGTGCAGCAATTGGGTGAGATTGAATCTCCCATCGGATCCTCGGATTGAGTGGCCCATTCAGCATGGGCCTCCCAATCTGATTGGGTGATGGATTCCTGAGTTGCTTCTGCCGCGAAGGTCTCCATGTCCTCCTGGCGTTGTGAGTGTGGGATGGTGGTGGTGACCTTGGCCGCTTCCTTGGCCGCGGTCCTACAGGCCTGCTTGGCCTTCTTCCACTCCTGTGGGGAGATGGGCTTTACCAATAGGTAGCAGCCTTGTGCTCCCCACGGGAAAGCCTCTTTGGTGCTTGCAGTTGGTTCGTAGTGCGCCTCTCCGCTGGCCATGGCCACTGAGGGGTGCTCTTGGAATGTAATGCCCTCTTTGATGGGGCACGCGTGTGCCTTATGGCTGAACGTGTCACAGTGGGTGCAAATGGGGGGCGCGCTGTCCACGGTTACCTGGAATGGGTGGGTGGTGTGCCCTGTGATGTCAATAAAGGTGGAGTGCGGGATCTGGGTTAGGTCCTTCGCGATCTCCTCAGTTGGGGTCAGAACTGCGATGGCTTTGCCAGTGCACAGGTGTGGCATCAGCATGAAACGTTGCATTTTGAAAGATTGTATTTCGCTGTATATGGTGAGACCATCTTTCAGGTGTTGCTCCAGAATGTTACGTTTTACCATAGTAGGCAAAAAGTCAAACGTGAGGAAAATTTGGTTTGATTTTGTCCATCTGGTGCATTTAGTTTTGATGACCTGTTGCCCTTCGGGGAGGTCAACCACTACGCGCACCACTGCAGCCTCATCTGCTGCTATTTTGCTTTCGAAACCTAGGTCCAGCCAACCATGTGACATGGAGTGAGGTGCAACGTACACCGCGGTTGGGAAAATTTTGTGTACATCTTCACAAAATTTTTCCCATAGGGCCGTTTTTTGGATGTCCAGATACACATGGACTCCAAATTCCACTGACAAAAGTGGCTGGGAATGTGGCGTGTTGATGTGCTGGTTGCATCGTGCTTGCCACGCGAGTATCTCTGGGGAAATTGTGACCGCCAGTTTTTTTAGATTTTTTTCTATTCCGCCGGATTCTCCAGGGCGTTTTTGAATGTTAGAGGCCGCGGGCCTTCCGCCTGCTCCTCTTGCCTTGCTTGCCCAACTGCTCCCAGACATGGGCGCAGACTAATCCCCTCTATGAGATTATCAAACTAGATTTAGTCTTGAATTGAATGGGTTGCAAAAGTGTTTGCAACGAGAAAGAAAAGTTTTCTCAGCTGCTTTTTAAAGAATAGGGGATTTTTAATACTAATTATACTAAACTATAAAATTTGAAAACTATAAAAATATGTGTTTTCATGGTAATTTATCAGTTGTAGCAATGGGGTAAAAGAAGAACCCTATTAATGTGTTGCTACTTAAAATTTAAATAATTGGAGGATTGAGACAAGATGGCCAAGAAATTCATTAAAACTACATGCATCCAAATTAAGGAAAATTGGGTTTCAACCTATCAAAGCTCTCAATTCTCATCTCGCTTCAATGAAACATTCAATGGATGGTAAATACTGGGTAGAACAAGCCCATTAGGCAATAATATAATATTTAACCCAATCATTGGGAGGAAAAATATTTTCACCATGTGGGACCCCCTCCACCCCTATAAAATGGGGTGGTCTCCATCTAGGTGGTTGAACGGAATGGTTGAGGGGCCAGGGAGAAGCCTCAGAAATACTTCGTGTATTTGACCTCAGTTTTGGCATAACTTGACTGTCAACAATTGAGCTTTTTTGGCTGAGAAATGTATTTAGAAGGAAACCTCAATTTGAAGGATTCTACCGAGTATTGGCTAGGGTCTTTGTCCAATATTTCCTCATCAACCTTCAAAACACTCTTATTACAATATCAAACTAGTAATTTTCTGACAGTCATATCAAAAATTCAACACTTATCATAGAATAATATAGTGGAGTGAAATATACTATGCCTTACATTTAGACTAGTTGCACTATAATTTAATGATGTAGTTGTAGAGTACAATTATGAGGAAATTTTTATCAACACTAATTCTGACTAAACTATAAATCTTGATATCTTTAGTAAAATCTTGAAACTTTCTTTCCCGTTGCAATCACTAATTACAACCAGTTTAATTCAAGCCAAAGTAAGTTTGATAATTCACATGGGGATATGAATGTGCACACAACCCTGGTAAGGGTTAGGCTGCGTGGTGAGAGGCACAGGGTTGTTTTTTGCACCGTCCAAAGTTAGAAAACGCCCCACTGAAACTTAGCCAAAACAAAAATAAAAAGTCTGTGTTGAGTATCTCACCTAAAATTTTGGAGAGGCAAGCAAAATGCAACTATGCATCAGAACTCTGCACTCTCAGCCACTGTCATCAGTAGAGTTTGGGGATAGAGTTTTTCTGTATAAATTCAACGACGCTGTGAGAGAATTTCTGTGGAGATATGCACAAACATTTCCCAGCTGTTGTGTATGCCATACCACATACAATGACCCAGGGTTGGTTGGACCTAGGGTTTGAAACTTCATATGCAGTGAACGCCGCTGCACAGGTGCGCGTGATAGTTGAACTCCCAGATGGTTAGCAGGTGTCAAAATTAAGTGCATGCATTGTACCAAATCAAATTAAGTTTTTGTAACTTTTGATTTTCTCCCCATGATGGTGAAACGTCAAGTCCTCGAGGGCCATCTCATGTATGGGCTTAGAATTATGGGGACCTTTATTCTTTTGAGATGTAAAAATTCATGCTAATGCCAAAGCTTAACATGGGTAAAGCAATTGCAGTGCTCACTCCATCTGCGCTAATCACGGAGGACTTGACTCAGATTCTGCACTCTTCTTTTCTTAATATTGAGAGGCAGGATACTCACCTGTTCCACATTACAATATGCAGCGCACCGCCTATCAGCACCCTTTGCCATGCTTTTGGCCATAAAGCACCCACCTGCACTTCCAGAGAGGGTGCCACTCAACATGGAGTTCTCACAGAGTCAATGGGAAGTGCTGATTCCCAATATGAGACTGCCATTAACCCAATGCTGCCTTTCAATGGGGCGCACAGGGTTGTTATATCCAGGGTAAGTATGTGTCCCTTTAGGAAGCAAGAAGGCCAAACAGGCTGTAAGGCAGCGGCTAAGGAGGCAGCTACAGCAGCATTTTTAATTTCACTTGCCCAGACCCAGGCTGACATTGTATCATTTTCCACATTGGTGGAACAAAATTTTGTCCACAAATCTGAATGGGTCATCAACCTGCGGACCAGCTATTTGATAGTGGTACACCTGCGCATGCTCACATCACACCAATAAAACTGACTCTCTCAACCCAACCTTCCCCAAGTTTTTTTTACAACTGATGGTGCACCTTAGGAGCACCACAATTTGAAAAACTGGTCAAAGAAAACTACCAAAACCAAAAACCTTAACAAAAAACTTTACATTATACCTAAAGAGACCTATGACACTGCTGCTGCTCATACTCATGGTCAATAACTTTAGCGTTCCAAAGATCATGCAAAGGAAGGGTAAGGGGCCGTTCCTCTCACAACTAAGGTGCGATGGGGGTCTCCCTCAATGTAAGATGTTGAACATCGCTGTAACAGATCAAGCTGCACCTGATCTGTACATTGCTTCAGATCAAGTGGCTCTCAATATGAGTATTGCTTCTATAGGACGGGCCTTGAACTCTAGGAAGTCATAGTTGTGAGATTCGACATTCTAGAATCAAAATACATCTGAGAAAATACAACGTTTTACTTATGAACAGCGCGGATGATAATCTGGTGGGATGTGGAGTCTTCATGAGTAATGTACTGGATGGTGTATAAGAGAGCCTAGCATAGGATGGAGCTTATTATGATACTAGCAGAGCGCTATTTATTAGGGGATGGTTGGGCCTTGAATAGCCAGTTGCATATTATAAGAAAAAACCACGAAAATTTAATAAAATCGCTTACTATTATAAAAAATTATTTTATTAAATTATATTAGATCGAAGTTATGAGCTCAACTAGTGAGCTTGGCATAGCGGCGTCATTCTCAGCTCCTATCATGGAGCCAGACCCTGCTGTTGATGTGCAGCGCCATGGGACAGTGGTGTGGGAATATGTGGCAACGACAAGGCATGGTGGAAGGGTTTGAGGATGAGATTCTTTAGGCCTGTCCCTGGTATGGTCATCAACATGGCTCTTACTTCCCAATTCCTTCACGGCATATTGGCGTGAACCCACCTGTTACAATCGCTAGACTCAAGGCCTCTCTGTCCCAGGCTAGAAAATTGAGTTCTAAAAAACAATTTACCTGTGGACATCCTGACAATTCAGGAAACCCACTGTCTGCAAGGTGCTGAGGATACATGGAACCATGCTCATCCCTTCCCATTCTTTTTGGTCACCACACTGTGGGGTGCTTGTAAGGGAAAATCGTATCTTTTAAATTTTTATTCTAAAACCTATCTGGTCATTCATGTGTTGGACATGTCCTTTTTGTGGGGAACCAAAACGCACATAATAGTTAACAAGTACGCTACAACCTGTGTACAGCTTTGTCAGCAATTCATCTTGGCAGTGGCTACTCTTCCCCTTCCCCCCAATTCTTTCGTGGTTAGTGACCTGAGCTGCTGGGCCAACCAACCACTGACCGCTGGCCTCCCCCCACTTACCCTCCTGCAGGAACATATCAAACTTCATGTCTTGAAAGCCTCCTTGGGCCTCTATGACACCCTCCCCCAACACTCCCCTTTGTTACTCAACATGTCTTGCCCTCATGTGCTCAATGGGCAGTTAATGTCTATGACACGCATCAATCTAGTTCTTGCACTGTTGTATTTTTGCCCCCAAATCTTAAACTTCACCACCACAAAAGTAGACTTCTCTAATCACAGGATGGCTTCAGTGTTCTTTGCTTTGACATGCCCAGTGGCACAGGCTCCACATTGTAGTAATTTTCATCTGGACAAGCTCATTTTGCCCAAGTTTTCAAGTTGGATTGATACCACAACTTTGGTACAGGAGTTTGTGACTCCTTTTTGTGCTGATCCTCTCTCCACATGGTCAGCCTTCAAAATGCACACAATCTCCCATGCACACCACTTTTGGTTCGCCACTCCTGGGCTGCCTCAGAAGTCATTAATCATACCTTAGTGGAGGTAAACCACCTGGAGAGTAATGGCCCCACTGCAGGGTACAGCCCTGTGTGGGTTGTGAATGGGAAGAAGTGTCCGCCCGTTTGAACCAACTGGTTGGGGAGCATAAGCACTGAGTTCATGTCCAGTATAAGGCAAAAAATATCACAGCGGGGGAAACGTGCTCTTCTTACTTCTTCTGCCAATTTTTCTCACAGTATCAAATCTTTACTTGTACACAGGCTTAACGCCCAGACAATACTATTGCAGAAACCCCAAAGGAGGTATTGGTTGAACCTTATAACTATTACTCCAAGTTGTACAGGTCTGATCCAGTTACGCCTGCCATAATTGACAAATACCTTGCCAGTGCAAATATCCACACCATTTCTAGATACCAAGAGTTGATGAATTTTGATTACCCATGACGAACTATAAATTTTCTGTTTGCGTTGCACCGCACAGTAAGTGCCCAGTCTCAGATGGGCTTCAAGATGAGTTTTACAAAAAAATATTTTAATATTATCTCCCCCCTGCTGCTTGCCTCAATGAACCAATGACTTTTTGAGACATGCCTCCTTCCCAGGGGCCAAGAGGCTTACATGGTGACTTTTATAACTTTGGCAGTATAGCAAGGTTATCCGAGGAGTTTGCACAGGGCTACGCCCACTGAGAAATAGGACTGACAATATGAAGATCATCATCCTCAAAACAATGCAGTAAACTTTTAATAAATATAGAGCAATTGCCCCAATTACACTTCTTTATTTAATCTAATACTTTCAGCGGATCCACCCTGGTCTGCTCACTCTTTTCTTACTAACAACCTCCTCCCTTCAATTGCCTCATCTCACTTATATTTCAGCGACTTCAGATGATACCATTTCCTCAGCTTAGTAATTTGTTCTGCCATATCCCATTAGTTCTGGTAGAGTTCATCAATTATTAAATTCATAATCGCCTAGTTTGAGGCGATTTACCAATTATATGTTGTGCATCAACATTCTCTAACTGCCTAATCACTATATCTTTGGCGGAATACCTCTTATGCTCCAAGGTTGACTTTGCTCATCAACTCAGATACTTATTAAACTCATCAAACATAACCATGTTGGTTATTCAATGATTCACTAATAATTATTTTGGCTTATTGTCCAGTCATATAGATTTCTTGACATTACCCCCCTTGACTGGACAATAAGCCTTACAACATTTCTTCATTCAACTTGATGCAGCCCACCGCATGCCAACAACCACAAGCTTGCAACTTTAACTTTTTCTTCTGATTATGACTCAATGCAGATCTAAATGACCCAGGTCGCATCCCACTCCCCCAGTTCCCTCTTCCTCCAACTGATGAAGGAGAGGCCAGAGTGGATGCTGTGACCCTTCTGGCTAGGAAGAGCTCCTTCCCAAATTCTTTGGTTATCTGAATGACTTGAGCGCCCCCTTCAGGGACATAGTAACCCAGTTGTGCTGGGGAGGAGATCAGAGCCAAGGTCCTTCATTTAATGAGACGGCCCAGCTCCTGGTGGATAGCTTCAGCTGTCTAGTGCTCCCACCTCCCACCTGAGTCTCATCCTGCAGTACTATCAGTCTGACGGATGCTGTGCTTTGAGCAGTGGGTGATAGCCAGCTGGTTGGGGTCCTTTCCCTGTGCTCCTACCCACTTCTGGTCCCTAGAGGTGCACCTATAAAACAACTGGTTGAATTTCATACAATCAGGGGTCACCGCAGCATTCACTGACTTTAGCGCTCAATGACCCATTCTGATACCTCCCCATCATGGCGCTTTTGGAAACATGATTTTCTTTCATCCCATGGGTTAGTTAGGGTCAGGGATGGAGCAGCACCAGGCAGCCCTTGAGTGGGCCCATCGAGCAGCATTTGCAGTGGCTGCTCCTTTCCCAGTTGCCTATCCCAGCATGGAAGACTTCCTCATGGATTTCCTGGCGCTGGGTGCGGCCTTTTCCCCCTGAGCCAAAACTCAACTTCTTATGCGCCATACCTTACAACTCCAACCCCCTCTTCTCAGTTACACGCTAATCTCTCAAGAGCATCAGTACATGTGGTTGCAGGGTTTTCTCCTAGTTGGGCAAGAGCAGGTTTGTTTTGTTCTATAGCAGCTGCTGAGCTATCGCCACCTCTCCAGTTACCCAGGGTCCCCAGTCCATCCTCCTCCTCCATTTCCGCTGCCACGTCCTCCCATCCATTAGCTGGTGTGATGTTCTTGGAGCAGACACCTACTCCCTTGCTCTTGACATGGCAGCCTCTTCCCCCACCACCAGCCCAAGAAGTGTCCAGCGAATCTGCACCACTTCTGAAGCTTGAAGAAAGAAATGTGAATCCCACCAATCAAAGCGTAAGACTCACCGCAAAAAAACCAAAAAAGAGCAGGAAGAAGAAGACAGCTTAGTGGAAGATTCGAGTGATGACATAAATAAACTTAGCTTACTTAGCCACATGATGATGATATATTTTATAATAAGTCTCTATTGCTGGTTATATGACCAAAGGAACTTTGCATGCACGCAGTTAATAATCTGGCTTCCCGCAGGGTCCTTGATAGTATAGTCATCAACACCTGTTTTCTATTATCTCAAAAGGGCCAATCCAAATATTAGCTAACTTATACTTCCTCCCAAACCCATACTGATTGTGGAATAGAACCATATCCCCATCCTTGAACTGAGCTAGCCCACTAAGCTGTACCTGATTAGCAGCCTATCTTATAATTTTCTTAGCCAAGCTGAACAAGTAAGCTTTGGTTTGTAATTTAATCAACATATTCATCAGGGCTAGGTAATGGTGAGGATCCATTCCGCCGGTATCTTCCATGCAGGCATAGAGCAGCGCAGGTAGAGTGGGGTGCCATCCATATGACAACTTTAAAGGGCTCTTCCCTGTTGCTGAGTGGTAGCTAATATTGTAGGCGAACACAGCAGTAGATAAGATGGTGCTCCAATCAGAGGGTCTTTCCATTACTAGCTTCTGGAGTATATTCACCACTGTCATGTTGACCCGTTTGACCATTCTGTTAGATTCATGGTAATATAGGGTTGTTAGAACCCCACGGATAGCCATCATTTCGTTGAGCTTGGGTAGGATTTGAGAGGTAAAATAGTTCCATTATCAGTAAGGATAAACTGAGGACAGCTGTGGCGCTGAATTATACACTCCATTACAAACTTAGCCACAGTAACCACCCCAGATCTCTTATTGCCCATTCTTCAACCCACCTGGTCAGGTGGTTGATCACCACCAGAATGTACTTTGACAGGTTAGCTCCCATAGAAGAGGGCCAACAACCTCAATGTAAACCGTATGCCAAGCAAAATGTGGTTTCACTAACTGTTAAGAAGTTTTCTGGTGGAGCAGTTTACCACTTGGCACTGATGGCAGCAGGATATTGTTTCTGGTATGTCAAAGCTCATGCTTTCCCAATAATAGCGAGGGCACAACAATTCCAACGTCTTGCGCATGCCACTATGCCTGACTGCCCTATGTGCGCTCATGATAATGTTAGGCCGTTCTTAGGGCTGTGGGAAGTTCACTGTTAAATCACTTATCCACTTATACAACTCATCATTTCGCTGAAAGGTATTAGCTCACATTTAATTCAACGCCTTGATGAGTTGTGGCAGCTCATCATTGTACTTTCCGCTGAGGATATGTCATACATAATGTTGCTCAGACACGCTGTAACTGCAATAGTTGGTAGTCTCAACAAGCAATCAGCGTTCTGGTGTTTTTATCCTGGTTTGTGAAGGATCATCAAGTCAAAAGCCTGCATTTTAGGGCTTACCTGGCTAAACGTCCTTCTGGATCCTTGAGGTTCTGCAACCAGGTTAACAAAACATGATCTGTTACAACTTTAAACTTTTATCTATTTGAGGATGGCCAACCAGGGGACTGACACATCCGATATGTAGGGAAAGTAAAGAGGGGGAGCACACTAAGCATTGGAACCTGAAAGATAAGACAAGACATGGTACACTTGGGTGTGACCAGTAGCCACTGGTTGTGGGTGGCTATGACCTTGAGAGACTTGACAGCTTAAGGGCTTGTATGGTGTACCGCCTATAGAGATTGTGAGGTTTTCAGTGTCACATCGAAGGAACCAGATTGGTAGCCAATTACCATCTGTTTCTTCCATTTGTGTTTAAGTGATCCAAATATCCAGGCTTGGAAGTGGTCGGCCAGATGGCTGTGGAACCTAACAATAGCTTGGTTAATGTTGTGGAAGATCCCGTTGAAAGCATCAAGGGCAATTGTGTGAATGGATCATATTGCAATACTCACAATCAAAGCCCTTAGCGTCTGGGGAATAGGGGAGATTGTGTTGAGTGCTAGGATATCGCGGGATAGTCAGAATTCAGCTGATGGTGATTGCTGGAATAAGTACATCACATTGGCTCAGATAAGATTGATTGGCGGGCACTCTTCTAGGCGGTGGGCCATAGTGTTGGGTCTGCCGCAGATGGCGCATGATTTGAACATTTAGAAGGTGCGGTCAGTTGTCCTAAACGTACGGCGCATGTAGCGCCACACTGTGGAGCTCACTTATGGGGGTAAGAGGGGACAAGTGATGAGGTCCCACACTTTCCTTTGGGTGCGCAAGTCATATGGGACGTCTTGGTAATCTAGATAGTCAATCCAGGATAAAGGAAAGTGTGGTAGTGGGGCAGGTGCGTTGGTCACAGTTTGTCCTCTGTGGAGTCGTGTATACTCTATTGGCGTGTTAGTATCTTCGGATTGTTGTGCATAGGAGAAACTCCAATCCCTTTGTCTTAGGGTGTACAGGACGCGTTTGAAGTAACAGTTGGTGTTGTGCGGTCCTGTGGCTGTTAGATGTGTTAATAGGTACTTCATCAGTGTTGTAGGGTTGGATGGGCACCTCAGATGTAGTGCCCTTGCAAAGTTGGTTTGGGCTGCCTTGGCCCAGTGGGGGAAAGCGGGTTGGGCGACGTTGTCATAGCTATCCATGAGCCAAGTATTTGCGTTGCTTGTTCCATGAAGTTGAGCAGCCCCATCCCTCCTTTCTTCTGTGGGCCATACATGGTCTCCAGCCTGACTGGTGCGTGGTATCCAGACTACAGCCAGTTCTGCAGGAGCTTGTAGACTGCGTTGGTAAAGTTGGTAGAGAAAGGAACTACTTGAGCAGCAAACCATAACTTTGACAGGATCGGGGAGTTGGATAACACAACCCTTCCGGATAAACTAGCTTTACTCCTCTGCATACCTGCCATTCTTTTGTGATGGTGTCCAATATTATGGTTTCAATGGTGTCAAGTTCATATCCACCAGCCTCGAGCCATATTTTCAGATGACGCACTGGGTTGCTGCGGGGTGGGGTGCAAAGGGTAAGCACAGTGGTTTTATTGGTGTAGGTCTTTGTCTTATGGTAGGATGTGCGGTTGGTTGGTTTGGTCAGTTGTGGGATGGTGGGGTCCAATTTGAGCTAAATTTGCCCATTACAATTACCTCTGTTTTCTGTTTGTTCAGCTTGGCGTTACTCACTGACTCATATTGGTGGATAATGCGCTCAATTGCTCTGGCATCCCTATTGTCTGAGATGCCAACTATGCAGTTGTCAGCAAAGGCGAGCATTTTGGTTGGTGGTTGTCCCTCCAACCTGATTCCAGAGAGCTTGGAGTTTACTATGCGGAGGAGAGGGTCAAGGATGAAATTGTATAGTAGGGGGCTAAGCGGGTCGCCTTGTTTGAGGCCCCTTTGTGGGGTGATGGTGTCAGTTAGGAAACCTGAGCCTCTGGTTGCAAACCTGGCCGAGCGTTTTAGGAGGAGCGCCCTGTTTATAAAGCGGGATGGTAGGTTGAAGGCCTTTAGACATTGTTCCAAGTAATCCCAGTGCACTCGGTCATATGCTTTCTTTTGGTCCAGGAAAGCAAGGGCGCCTGTGGGATTAGCTTGGCAGATGTTGGCTATGGTGCGAATGTTATCCCAAATTGAGTGATTGAAAATAAAGCTAAACTGATGGGGGAGAGGGATGTCTGTGCAATGCATCCCAGACTCTTGGCTAAGATTTTCGTTAATATTTTAGTATTGTTATTGGTGAGAGCAATAGGACACAATTGTTTAGGTCTTCCTGGTCTCCTTTTTTTAGAGTGTGACCACATATGCATCTTGGCCTCCAGGTAGAAGGGCTGTGTCCTCCAGGCACTTGTTCATAGTTGCTAGTAGTACTGGTGCGATGTAATCAAAATATTTTTTGTAAAATTCATATGGGAGGCCATCAGGCCCAGGGCACTTGTGGCGCGGAGTTGATTTTATTACCTCCATAGTTCCTCTCTAGTGATGGGTTCAGCAGGGTCTGGTTTATCAGCTATATTGTCAATATTAGCAGATGATAGAAAAAATTTTATTTTGATAGGTGCCACAAAATCCGCCGTGTACAGGTTGGTGTAAAATTGGTGTAATTTGGCTGATATTTCAGATGGTGTGGACGCCAGTGTGTCATCTGCTTGATGGACCTGTGTGCAGGTCACTGAGATTGAGATTGGTTTAAAGCGGCGGAAGAATTGGGCCATGTGGGTTTTGCCAGATAGAATGTATTTTGATTTGTGCCATACTTCAACATAGTGCTGGTGTTTTCTAAAGAGGGAGTTGACCTGTGCAGATGTTTGGAACCACAGGCGTCCCCATTGAGGGCTGTATCCCTCATGGGGTGTGTTGTTTTCTAAGTGTTGGAGCTGTCTGATAGCCTTATTGATTGTCACGAATGTTGCAGCCAGCTTTCTGGAGTTCAAGTGACAGGCTTTCTTGGTTACTCTAGTCTTGAAAATTTCCCACTTGGCGATAGGGTTCCCTGTAGGTGGTCATTTTTTGTCTGTGTTGTTATCACCATCTCGATCAAAAGTTTAAGCTCCAGAAGGTGGATGGTGCTTAAGTGAACTTTGTGCCAGGTCAGTGGCTTTTGGTATTTTGCCATGGATGATAATTTTATTGAAACCATTTGGTGGTTGAAGAGAGGGATAATTGTTGTTGCAAAATTTGATACACGGTGATGGAAGTCTACAGGGGCGAGCATCAGGTCAATCTGGGTCATTGAGACCAGTTGGTTGTTATTGTAGTGGGGCCTCATCATGTTGGCCAGCGTGGTGGCTTGTTTGGGGATGGTGTCATATAGGCCCAGCATTGCCTTTAGTATGCGAAGTTCCATGTGGCCACAGGGTATGGCTTTTTTTTAGGCCAGCGGTCAGTTATGGGATTAAGCCAGCAATTGAAATCTCCCATGAAAAATGTTTTCTCAGCAAAAGGGATTGAGAGGATATTGGAAAAAAATTTTGGCAGTCGTTTGGATCATTTGGGGCATATACGCATGCCACAGCAAAATTTTCTCTATTCCACTCAAAATCTGTTAGAAGCAGCCATCCCTCCATGAGGGAGGATGTGCTTCAGATATTTACTGGAGGATTGCGGTTGGATCAAATTACCACCCCACAGTGGTACGTCCAAAAGGATTTAGCCAGGAGGAGCATGGTTGACCATGACTCCTCCTCCCCTGGTGGACAGTGGGGTTCTTGGACAGCCAAGATGTCCATGGGGATATTGCGCAGGAAAGCCATTTTTTTGGCCTGGGACGTGGGGGCTTTGGCTCCTGCAATGTTGAGCATCCCTATGGTGATTGCGTTAATCTACACATCAGGAACGTTGGGGTGACCCACTGGGGTCACCCCATTCCTTAGCAGCGTGGGTCATACTATGAGTTTGGGGCCAATCAGCCAGAATGGTTCCAGCATGTTGCTTAGTGGTCGTAGCATCAGTTTTGTTTGGTTTCTTTGGGCTCAGATTACTCCGTGGAGTTTGGCTCTGGCGTTGATTGTGTTGTGCCCCACCAGCGTAAAATTTTCCGCTGCTTACCTGTGGGATAGATGTGCAGAAGCTAGGTGTTGGGGCAACTGGGTTTTGTGTAGGAGCGTTGTCACTTTGTGATTGGCTGGGATGATCTTCCATATCATACTCATGAACCACGTTGTTGCTGGTCACATGTGATTGGCTAGGAGGATCCACAGTGGTGCATGGTGGTTCTGCTTCAGTATGGTTGGAGGCGTTTGATTGTTTGTGTTTGAAAAATTTGCTTTGATTTTGTTGGGTTTTATGTGGGGGATCTGAAATGTTATTTCGCCGCGCTGCTGTGGCATCTGACTGAATCTGGTCTGGGGAAATCATGGTGTGGGCTTGGGTTTTGGTGGAACTCGCAGCCTGCTTGTGGGCAGCCTGTGCACGACAACAATCCTTGTATGAAATGGGTTTGACTAAAGTAATTTTGGCTCTTTTGCCCTAATGGAAGGCGTAAGTAGCGTCCTTCATTTTACTGAAGGTTGGGCTCGTTTCATCCATATTGTCCTCACAAAATTCCGGTGCTTCCACCCTGCATTTGATGGGGCATGCATGGTCTTTGTGGCCTAGAGCTGAGCAGAAGCTGCAGATGGGCGGAGTGTGTTCTGGTGTGATGCAGAAGGGGTGGGATATGCTGCCATCAGGGAGGTTGATGGTTGCCATGCGTGGAATGAGGGTGATATCCTCTACCACGTCCTGGTCAGGTTCAATAATGGCTATTGCCTTCCCTGTGCATAGGTGGGGCAGGAGGGGAATTTTTCAAATTCAAATTGTTTAATTTCGCTGTAACTTTTGAGGCCCACGTGGAGCTTGTCCTCAAGGATATCATGGTGCATGGTGCTCGTGAGTCAGTCAAATATGATGAATAGGTCATTTGCCTCATTCCATTGTGTGCGCACCATGCAGATAATGCAATCTTTGTTGTTAATTTTTATGAAAAATTTGGTTTTTGCTGCGTCCGCCACTTCCTCCGCGTTCATGAACCTGACATCCACCCATCCTCTATGTAAATTTTTAAAATTTACTGAGATGGTGTTCGGGAAAATCTCAGAGAAGGCCTCCCCCATTTTTTCCCATGACTCAAGGGAGGTATCACTGACCATAATTCTAAGGCCATGCTCGAGGGAGGACAGGGTTTGGGAATGTTTGATTTTTGTGAAAGCGTCCATTTTTTGTAGAAATTGAAAAACTCTGGGTGTGGCACTATTCTTGCCCTTTTTTGTAGGAGGTTGTCCCAACGTACTGCTGGGGCATTTTTCTCTGATGGGTTGGGTGGGTTTAGGGCCTTTTGCACTGGCCACTTTTGCCCAACTGGTGTTGGTGTGTACAAAGTTGCTCATTTTCCTGGTTGATTGTCAAATTTGGATAATTTGTGGAGAATTGTGTTACTAAAAGTGTTAGTAATGGGAAATAAAAGCTTTCAAACTTTAAACTTAACTCCATGAAAATACACTATAAATTGCTCATATGCCTAGTTCACTGCTAAGCACTCCCACTCGGTTACAGTATAGTTACATTCATGGCAATTCAGGCTCTGACTGCAGTATGCAATAAGGTGCTCATCTCCCTCATCGTCCTTTTGGGATAAGACCGCCCCCACAATGGAAAGGGAAGCATCCATCTGAACAATATATTCTTTTTTGAAATTGGGATAGCATATCAATGGCAGTCTGCTCAGCGCCATTCAAAGTGTATCAAAGAAGCATTGTCACCGTTCTGTCCATTTTAATGCATCATCCTTCTTTAGTAACTCAAACAGTGAACCTCTAATACAGCTAAAAATGTCACGCTTACTGGTGGGCGTAGCCATTTTTTGGATAGCCGCCACCTTGGCGGGTTGAGGTTTCAGCTCTTTCACATCCACTACAAACCCAAGGTACTCCAGCTAGTCCTTGAAAAAGTGGCATTTCTGGGGCTTGATCTTGATGTTGGCCTAAGCCAACCAGCGAAATACCTCTTCAAATGGTTAAGGTGCTCAGAAAATGTGTAGGAGAATACATTGATGTTGTCAAGGTACATGAGGATGCATGACAGCTTCAGGTCACTGAGAATGGTATCCATGGCACATTATAACTTATCTGTTGCATTACTCAGCCCTTGTGGCATACAGGTCGGTTGGAAAAGCCCCTGGATGTGATAATGGCGCATTTCTCCTGTTTTGCTGTAGGCAACTCGATTTGCCTGTAGCCCAATATCAGGTTCATTGCTGAGAAGTAACGGCTCCACCTTGTTATCCAGTGCATCATTGACCTGTGGCAATAAATATAAGTTTTTCTTGGTGATGCTGTTAAGCTTCCAGTAGTCTATTACTACCAGGTTGGTGCCGTCCTTCTTTTTTACAATAAGAACAGGTGAAGCCCACAGACTTTTTGATGGTTCAAACATTCCTTGCTCCAGCAGCTTCACGATTTCCTCAGTTACTACTTCCTCAGCTGCCCTCAATTGGAGTATTGGCTGCGACCTGATGACAGGTGATCCACAGTGTCCAAGCAATGAATCACCCCCTTAGCACGCCCTAAATTGTGGTTATCTACAGCAAAAATCTCATTATATTTCTTAAATAAAGATATTACCTTGTCCTTCTGATTTTCCATTAAATTAGATAAAATTTCATGTGTAACCACCGTCATTACGCAGGT
The DNA here is from genome assembly GCA_022478985.1 of Massospora cicadina. Lineage (NCBI taxonomy): Eukaryota > Fungi > Entomophthoromycota > Entomophthoromycetes > Entomophthorales > Entomophthoraceae > Massospora > Massospora cicadina. The sequence goes on from JAKSZP010014694.1 coordinate 48,135, forward strand.
GTGTTTATTGATTGGCAAACCAAATTCATCCAGCGACCTGAACTAATGAACCTGAAGGACCTCCTCAACTGGGGTCAAGTGCAAATACACCACTATTTGATGCTAGTGGATTTGCATTGGTTCATTATGTAAATTTTCTAGCAAAACATTGATCTCACCATGACCTTGAAGTATGATGCCTGGAGCCACATGGAGCTCAAACCACGATTGCAGATAAGACCCAATAACTTCCTCATAGAGTCCTTCTGGCACTTTGACTATCAATTTGGTGTTCAATATTATTTGGTTCAGAGGGGATGGATATTGCCCCAGCTGCTCTGAGAGGCAGCTCTTGGTAATTGTATATCTGGTGGGAAAGGGCCCAGGTCTTACTCTTTAATTGATGATAGCAAACCAGAATCACCCCATTACTATAGGCCAGGCTGATATGACCCATGTACACAAGATCCTTTGGCACTTGACTGGAGGTAAATTAAATTGATATCTGCTGCCCAGGATTACAAAGGTCTCTTCTATCATATCAACAACAGCCCTAAAGTGGCACAGGAAAGCAGTTCCAATTAACAGATCATAAGTACTGTTGGGTAGTACTATTACTGGAGCTACAATAACAATTGACCCAAACTGCAAGGGTAGTGCGCTGTACACTCCCTCAGAGACAGTGCTTTCCGCACCTGCAGTTCCATACACCATACAATGTTCCACGTCAGTCTTTAATGCCAACTTTGCCACCAACTTTGTGGACACTATGTTAACTGGGGCGCCTGTATCAATTATAACGCAGACATGGGTTTTTGTAATGACTATGTCACAGTATGTACACTTAGAATAGGAAGAACTTTAATTGTTTATATTGTGGATATTTAATGGTTCTAATCTTCCAAGAAAGCCCATAATACTCTCCACGACTTTAGGGTACTCTTTTAACAATATCGTCCACAGAGAGGGCAGCAATCACCCCTTTTAAGAGGGGCGCATCAGAAGATAGATTCAGATCCTCTGTAGAAAATTTGGTCTAACATTTGGCAGGCATAAGGATTCAGTTGCTCTTGGGGTCCATCTTTCACCACGTCATTTTTTTGCACTTGGATCAATACATTCACCCCTTCAACTGGCTGCTGATATAGGAATGCATTGTCATACTGAGAGACTTCCGCTGCATGTACGTGGATAGGTTCAAGTGGGACATTTGAGGTTGTAATAGCAGAGGTAGAGAGTCCCATATCTAAACCGCACTGCCTTTTCCCTGATAGCACTGCTCCTGCTGTATGTGATGGACCAGATGGATGGGACAACCCCAAGCCAGGTGCCCCAGATGACCACATTCATAACAATTGACTCCATAGGGCTTGCATCTGTGATTGTTGAAAGATGGTCCATGCCAAAAGTTATATTGTGATTGATTGGTGTAAAAAGGTCCAACACTATAGTTTAGTGGCTGATGGCAACTTGGTTGAGGGAGAGGTGCATAGTGATAATGAGGCCAAGAATTACTAAGCAAACACTGAGCAAGGCATGGTAATTTCTCTAAATAAGAAAGTTCAGCAACAGATGCGGTATGTTTCCACTCTGTATTGGGTGGAGAAAAGGTAGCGGATAGATGGTGCAAAATGTGAATGATTTTAAGCAAGGGCACATCGTCCTCTATATATGGAACCATAACATTGTACATCTCTAGTATGGCTTCACTGCTTAGGTCATTGCAATGCACACATCCAATTTAAAATAAAGTTCCACCCCAATTAACATGTTAGCTTCCACCATAAATCAATCTGCAAATGCGGTAAGGGTCTCGTTATGCTGGAACCCAATATCAAGAAGTCTGCCTTCTGCTGTGACATCTTTGCAGTACCCCAAAACAAACACAGCACCTTATCCTTCATTTTCTGGTATGTAACGGAACAGTTTGGAAGGTAGCAAGTAACTTGGTCAGCACTTCAGACATCCAAGGTGAATATTAATAATTTTGCTTTACCAATCTGAAGATCCTTCTGTTGCAAACTCAAATCACTTGAAGAACCCATGAATAATATCATCACGATTGAACAGAGGCAGCTTATCACTACAAACCATTTGAAGAAGCTCATCCTGCCTTTTGAGCACAGCTTCCAGGGCAAGTTTGAGTTCAGCATATCCACTGGGTGCATCTTGGTGTGATTACCTTCTGTTAAAGCAAGCCTGATTCGCCATGGCTGACAACTGAGGATTTTTAACTAGTATAATTGATTAATGGGCCCCCTGTAGTGAGCACTACTATTATAACTTCAGATGTCTAGCAAGGATACTCCAAGGTTATTGCACAAGGTTATTCTCACTGAGCAATAGGACCAATGATATGAAGATCATCATCCTTGAAACAACGCAATAAACTTTTAATAAATATAGAGCACTTTCCCCAATGGCAGTTTTATATTTAATCTAATAATTTCAGCGGATCCTTCCTGGTCCGCTCACTCTCTTCTTACTAACAGCCTCCTCCCTTCAATTGCCTCATCTCACTTATATTTCAGTGACTTCAGATGATACCATTTCCTCAGCTTAGTAATTTGTTCTGCCATATCTCATTGGTTCTGGTAGAGTTCCTCAATTATTAAATTCATAATCGCCTAGTTTGAGGCGATTTACCAATTATTTGTTGTGCATCAACATTTTCTAACCGCCTAATCACTATATCTTTGGAGGAATACCTCCTATACTCCAAGGTTGACTTTGCTCAACTCAGATACAATAATACTCATATAACCTAACCACAATGGTTAACCAATGATCTGCCAGAAATTATTTTGACCTATCATCCTGTCATATAGATTTCTTGACAGTGACGTTGTTCAAGAAAGGGGATAAGCTAAATCTGGCAAACTGACGCCTCACCCCCTTACTAACACAGACACCAAGATATTTACTAAAACAATGGCTTACTGGCTAAGGGTAGTTGCCTCTGTTGTGATCCACCCTGAACAGATTGGCTTCATATCCAAGTTGTCAATTTGGGACAACATACACACTGTGGCTAACATATGCCAATCTTTAGCTACTGGGGTGCTTGCGTTCTTAGACCAACAAAAAGCCTACAATAGGGTCAACTGGGATTACTTTGGGCCTGACTTCATAAGTTCCACCTCACCTACAAGTTCATCAGTTGGGTAATGTTGCTCACTGAATCTGCCACAATGGCAGTGTGTGGCTCAGGTTTTCTAACTGATTCAGTTTACCATCAAAGGGGTCTCCATCAAGAGGATCCTTTAAGCTCACTTTTATATAACTTCAGCCTCAATCCACTCCTCCACAGTGTAAATGCATGCCTCACTGTTGTTCAAGTGCTAGGCCAAGCACCAGTCAAGCTGCTTGAATTTGCTGATAATTGTGTGATTAAGATCTCTGGCAATCAAGATGCATGCATACTGGAGGCATCTAAACAGGGGTACTCCAGGGTGAGTAATGTGACACTTAATGCCAACAAAACTGAAACCATTCTCCTTGGAAAATACCAAGCATGATGATCCCCTGTCTCCTCGGCTCCCTGCAATCCAACATCATGGTCTCTTGTTAGCTTGCCAAGGTGATCTCCCCATTTCGCCCCATTTGTACTCCCTTTTGTACCTAGGCTCACTGATGGTCCCATGCGCCACCTGGGAGTCTGGCTGGAGGTGGGAGGGTACGCTACTTTGGTAATGTAGAACCACATCTTGGACAATGTCACAAAGCGCATCGCCTCCCTAAGGGGCCAACAAACTAGTCTAACAGGGCATAAAGTACTTGCCAACTCTCTTATCCTATCAAAAGTCTAGTTTGCTGCCCATGCCATTGCTTTCTCCCCATCCTTCTTTACTCCATATACCCAACTCCAAGGGTAGCTTTGGCTAGGGTACCCTCCCTCTGTGCACCTGGACATCCTGTTTGGCCCACACAATAGTGGGGGTATGGGCCTACTTATCTACAATGACCATGCCTCAAAAATACTTGGCACCTGGATTGCACATGTAACCATCACCACCCTACCTACCCAACACTGGGCATGCATGGCAAGCCCCAACTTTGCATGCGTTCTTTGCCTCCTCATCCCAACCCACCCTAACTCTCTACTTACCTATCTGACCTCTCACTCCTCTGCTGCGGACCCACATGGGACCCCTTCCCACTTTAAGAGGATCCACCTGGCTATGTGGAGTGCTGAATGGAGGACCAGCATCAGTGTCCATACCTCTCAGAGGGATCACCCAACTCCTCATTTCACTCAAGCAGTCCATGGGTAAGTTGTTTTACACAATGTGACTCCCCTTTGTCCACCTCCCATTGCCTGTGTTGACTATCTTGACATGATGGACATGACTTACTCTCTGAACACCCAGAAGGATATTTGGAGGTATGCTCATCACCCTCTATTACAACCACAGATTTGCACCCATGTATGGAGATGCCTGAAGAGGGTATACCGCACTGCTGAGTGGTCCAACGCCTCTCATTCTTTGTACATTTTGTGTGGCCAATATGGGTCTTTAGTCCACCGCTTGGAAGATTGCCTGCCATCATGAGCATCTGGCATGAGGTCATGTGTCTCTTTTGCCAGGACTGCATACAGGCTTTCAGTCTGTCTAAAGATATCTTTGCCTTTTCCCTGACATCCCCCATTCACCCTTCTCTCTGAGCCTTAGTCATGGTAATTGCTTTGCAGATAATACACAATGTGGTCCTTGACGCTCTTTCTGGCTCTACTCTCACCCTCCATGAGGCTGTTCATCATGTCTGTTCTCACCTTGTGGATAACTTTTAAGCCTGGTTGCTTGTCCATTTGCCACCACACCAATGTCAGTTAGATTCATCCTGATTACCTGTCTGGTTCCTCAACTTGGACCCTTTCCTCCATTCATGCTTAGTCTTGGCACATGCCTCCCCTAATACTCCCCCTCTTCCATTCACTGGTGGTCCCGCTGGCAACAGGAGGTGGCTCTGGTTCCTCTGGGGTGCCTCTTATGTATCTTGGTGTCCTGTTGTGCTTTTTCAGAAGTGCCCATCCCATGGTTGGCCTTCCCTGAATAAAATTTAAAATTTAGTAATTTCTTTGGTATGACAATATATAATGTCTGCTAAAAGCAAGCTAAAAACTAGAACCAACACGTATGTTATACGCATTAACTGATGCAGAACATATTACCATTTTATAGTTTACCAAATATAATAAAATATATATAAATGATCAAGCACATCCATACTCCCATAGATCTAGTACCTAGTGATCTAATTCAATGGCACGAAAATTAGTAGTGCATGCGTATGGGCTTACAGGGATATGAATATCATCAATAAAAAGTTTTACCTATCTAAATGGAAGTTGTAATATGCAATTATAACTCGAAACTTAAGTTTAGCCCATCAATTCTGACACCAACTTTTAAGGACCCATAAAATTATATAGTTTAGTAGTAGATTAAGAACCTTCCTATGGCTCTAAACCTAGATGCCCATTAAAAAAGCGTGTTACAATTAAACCTATGTTTCTTATCTAGCTAAAGTCTGAGGGTCTCTATAATGTATTGAGTGTTAAAAAACGTTTTATAAAAAGTTATTCATAATTCCGAATTTATTTTTGTAGTTAGTCCCTCACTACTTTTTACCTTTTCGCATAGAATTTTGACCATTCGTTTTTATGTTGATTGATATATGTCTTACACAAAACCTCGTATACCAAACTTTTAATCTATGTACCGACTCATAAGCAACATTATATAGAAAGTGTAGTAGAATACTAGGTACGAGTCTAATTTAAGTTCATCAAATTTGTAATGCAATCGGGGGTAAACTGCATCCATTTGGTATGGAAGGTTTTATCATATAATCACCGCTATCTAAGCTAAATTTAACAGATATCTTGTAAGCCTATAAAATTTTAGAAAGTTTCCTTGTTATTTGAACTTTACACCTTACTGGCGATTCTAACAATCCATCCAAAATTAACTGTTAAATAGTTCTGATTAATAACACTGAGTCAAGTGCGATGGTCAAGGCTGCAAATAGACCCCATCCAACTATCCCATTCAAGCTTCTTTTGTGTTAAGCCTGAGTTTAAAAAGCCAAAATCATTAAGCTCAAATTTAAGCTTTTACACGGTTGAGGAAACCAGATAGTATAATCTCATAAAAAACAAAATGTCTAATAAAAAGAAGCCCAATCAAGTATTAGATAAGTAGCTCGAACTATGCTACCCAAATGAGAGTTATAGGCGAGGCGAGTATGACTTTAAGTAATCACGCCACCGACCACGCTGGAGAAAAACAACCCTACCTTCGGCATAAATCAGAAGACAGCGCGCGAGCAACCAAAGCCTGTTTAGCGACCGAATTATGCCAAGCGGCGGCGGGTTAAAGGGACTGACCCGACAAAGCTTTTGAGATCAAATTGTGGACTGAAGTTGCAACCATCTCGTTGGTCGCGCGTACCGTCAAGCGGAACGTCTAAATTAACGGCTAAGGTGAAATAAACCTATGATTTACCTGCTGATCCAGATTGGATTCCAGACGAAGCAGGCACCCAAACTTTCCCCCGGGGCCGCAGTGGGCGATGGCCACCCCAATAAGGTTAGAGGGATTGGGGTCAACTTCATCCAAGATCTGCACCCGGAAGCCTCGTAGAGCCCCCTTCACTTTACCCACATCGATGTTGACGCCGGAGCGAAACGCCGACTGGACCTCCCTAGGCGGGCCCCCAAGTTGCTTCCATCGGGCAAAGAAGTTCTGGCTGGACAGTTCGATGGGCTCGAGGAATGAAGTTTGTACGGCGGGAAGTTTAAAGAGGATGGATTGGGCGCCAGAGGAGACGTACGTCAGCCGAAGCATGGGGATGTCAAGGATGGGGGCCACGCACTCCACCTGAAACACCTGCTGCAGTTGGGCTTTGGGGGGAATTACGGAGGCGATGGGTTGTAAAACTGTGACGTTAAGCCCAGGTGTGTCGTGCTTATTAGCGGGGACAAATTTAACGCTGCTGAGCTGAGTGACGAGCTTGTTACCGGCATAAAGCACGATGCGGCCCTGGTTTCCCGAAAATTCGGCCTTGAAGCCGAGCTGGAGTTGGGAGTCCTCAAACAGTAGACCCTCGGAGCTGAAAAGGGCTCGTTCAAAATAAGCCTCCGCCTGGGCCGAGACCGTAGTGGTCATGAGAGCGGAGGCGGATGGGGCAGGCGAAGGCGGATCCGGTTCGGTTATCCCCAACAGATCCGACTCGGGCTGGGAACGATCCTTAAGGTCTCGCTCAACAATGCTCCACGTGCGCTTGTCTTCGGTGTCGGCATTCTTTTTGTAAAGGCAATTGAGGAGAGCTGACTCGCGCTCGGGAAAGGGTGGCATCTCTTCGCATACCGTCTGCAAAAGCTCGTCCGTAGGCATGTTGGCGATGGTGAAGTACTCGCAGGCGCGCTGCTGCAGCTCGGCGTCCAGGATGTGCTGGTACTGGTTGAGTATCATGGTGATCTGGGGTTTAATCTCGGGGAACACGTTACAGAATTTGATGTAAGTGGTCAGGAGGAGTGCGCGAGTCGGAAGTGAGCACATGCTAAATTTGGCGTGCAGCGTAGCAAACTGCTCAATCGGGCTACACTCGGGGAGCGCGACGATAAGATGCCCAAACTCGCCTAGGATGTACCCGCCAACCTTAATGGCCGTCTCGTGGTACGCGGAGGTGCGAAGGCTGAACAGGACCGTCTTGGCGGCATACTCTTGCAGATCCTCATTGTTTGTCACAATCTGCACCACACGATACCACACCTCCTCACTCACATAGTCGCCGGCCGACGAGATAAGCTGAAGGATGGTGTCCACATACCAGCTGTACTCCGTGGCAAACTTTTCAGTCAAGATTGCAATCTTGAGCACCATCTCCTCTCGGATGTTGTAATCCGCGGTCGCCAGCACTCGCAGCAGCTCCGCAACTATCACCCGCGCATTGGATACATCGCACATGCTGTACAGAAGATCCAGCGCGCGTCGCCGAACACTGATGTCCTTATCCTTCAGCGACGCAATCACCGTATCCTGATGATCCTTAATGGCGTCCAAGGTTGAGGAATAGGCAGCCAAGTGCGCCATGGCTTCCAGCCCAAGGTAGCGGATGTTGGTTTCCTTCGAGGAGATGAATTTGCCTAGGAGGTAAGCCGATTCCGCAACCAGAGTCGAATCGCTGTCCAGGTGGATGGCCAGGCTTATCGCCTCAAATAGAACTGCGTTTTGTGCATTGCTATGCTGCACATTTTTGGACTGGTCCTGGGACAACGAGATAATGGCGTGGATTATGTTGTTGATCCGCTGTAAAAGCTGGCGATCGGCTAACTTGGTAAGCTAATACTATAGGCAACCCTTACAGGGCGGTGGGTAGTACTGAAGAAGCCTAAGCACCTTCACCTGTAGCCAAGGGATGGGCACCTTGTAGTAAATATATTCGGTGCTGTACTCCTTTTCGATGATGATCTTGAAGGTTTGACAGGTTACGATACCGCGCCTTACCTTATACAGCCTAGTAATCAGTACGGGGACTGCGGCAGCAAACTCATCTTGATATTGCTGTGCCATCGCCAAGACCAAACTTGTGGCGCATAGCGCAACCCCCTAGCCCAGGTTTAGCCAGGGGAACAATTAAGCGGTACCAGGTCGTAATCTTCAAGCGTCCCAATAATGCTGCGCGCCCAATCCTTTGCGGGGATGACATCGGGGTGCTTCCTAAACAGCCGCAAAAGGCAGAGAGCAGCCTTCTTCTTGACAAAGTTTCGGTAATTTCTACCAGTTAAACAAATACAGTAAACTCAATACCCAACCAATAGGCGGTGGACAAGCGACGCCAAGTTCTCCGCCATCTGGCGGCCACCGATATTTGCAATGGCGTGAAGGGCGAGGCAAACGAAAATCTCGTTGCTGTCCTCCAGATCCTTCCTTAGAGAATTGACCACCAGCCGGATCAGGTCGCTATTCTCGGTGAGCATCAGCGTCACCGCGAGGTACCCCTATTTCCAGATTAGCCAAGCTCCCGGCCCCGCTACTATCTGCTTCTCGCTATATTTGTTGGAGCCGATCAGCTGCACCGCCTCCGCGTGGCCGAAATCGATATCCCAGCCCAGGATGTACATGTAGAGAAGCTTGCAGACATATTTCTTCTTATGGTACCCACTCAAGCCGGAATCTTTGACGAGGTTAAGTTTAGGTTTAGGGTTACCCTTAAATTTGACACGGATGTTGGCCATCTCCTTGTTGATGCGCTTCTCCTCCAACTCGCGCACGCGGCCTTAAGAGATCAAAGATGTCCGAATCACTTACATTTACGCAGATCGGCGATAAAGACTGTAAGGCCTCGCATCGACATCCTGAACGGCGCGACCAAAAGCTATCCAAAAGTTTACCAAGTAAAGGTGTTCCACCTTTTAAAAGGAAAGGGTGAAAGAGCCCCACAGTAAAAATAAGGTTAGGATTAATAATCACATCTTCAATATATGTTATTTTGTACCGTCTGGGATCCTTACCTAAGGTTCTAGCTTAATTAACCAACCACGTACTCGAATCTCCTCCTTTGGCTATAATTTCGATAATAAAATTGTGGCCGCACGCCATTAGTTTTACCGTCACCTTCCTCGATCGGTCATACTCAAATAGGTGTTGTCGAGTGAGAAATTGATCCACCGATTGCAAACTGCATAATTTTAAATTAAGTGAAAGGTGTTAATGCATCTCGGTAAATTCTTTTTAAGGCACATTGATTCTTCTGCCCCAGAATTTCTTGATATAAGCCTTTTAAATTTTATAAAAATTTGGATGGGCAATAGTAGTGCTTATAATTATAAGCCTTTGAATTATTTGGCAAACTAATTTAGGGAAAGAAGATGCCCATGACTTATTGTATTTTATAGCTGATGTAAAGATTTGAAGCCATTTAGCTTGACTTCTAGTAGAGTTAATAATCCATGATGAAGTTTCCTCTCCTCCAACTATAAGGCTATAAGGCTATCACTATCTTTATTTAACCGAGGTAAGCCAACCAGGGGATGGACATTACCAAAACTCAAAGGCTAATAAATAAGTCTTCACCAAACAAAACAATCAAACTGCCCAAAATGAGTGGATGCCTCACAAAATATGAACACAACCAACCAGGTGGGACAGTGAGAACTTCTCATCCCATCATGGTGGAAGGTGAGGGGGGATCAGGGGGCTCATCCTTGGCCTCTGATTCACCCCAAAGCAGGGCATGGGCTATAGCAGAGAGCAGGGATATAAGTCTCAGGAAATATCCTTTAGCTCTCAATTGGGTTATCTTCCCATTCCCAAATAAAAAGACACTGAAGAGGATGGAGGTATCTCTCATCACTCAGAGTGATCTTGCTCATGTAGTAGATGAGTGATGGGTGACAGCTCATCTGCTTTGGATCCCACCCCCAATACCCACACTCACCTTGGCAGAACTGTTTCAGGGAATTAGTGAAATCTGTGCCAAGATTACTGAATTGAAATTGGTCAGATCTAGTTTGGGTAGCAATCTGACTGATACCCAAAATTTGAATGGCTATAAAAGTATGAAGAATGAGATATTGGCTGGATTGCCTGACAGTTCCAATTCAATCACTAAACCAGTAGAACAAATATTGGGCACCATCAATGAGGGTTAGAAGCCTCCTGAGAGTAATTTAGGCATTGCACCCAATATACTGCTGTTGACCAAACAAACAGTTAAATAACTGAGTGTGGGCAGGTTAGCTATCCTGAACCTGTTCCCAACCAAATGGACCTGTCCCTATATGGGATAGCCTTAGGGGATTCCTGTCACCTGTTGGGCTAAATACTGTTGTGCTAACCATCAGAAATGTAGTCAAGCCCTGGTTCAGATATTTGAGGTTGAACTGACAGAGACTCAGCCCACCACCAAATTTTATAATATCAGTTCCAAAAGAATAAACCTGCCTATTCCCAAACAATTTGCTGGTTAGGTCAAATTTGTGGGTCCTGACCCCATCCTGTCACTACCCAATCAACCACTATTTAATCAGTTGCATGGCACTGAGAAAATTGTGGTCAATTTTCTTACTTTCCTTTCCAAATAAAATTTTACCAAAAAAACCAAATTTTTTTTCTGTTCCAACTGCATCCCAGATGGCATTTCCCTGGTGGCCCATCACCCCGCACTCCAGGTAGGCTTTACCAATTCTTTTGGTCATTATGGCTCCCTCTATCACCAATTGAGCCCAGCAAGTCTGACACTTTTAGCTTTACAATCCCACTCTTATAAACTTCCAGCAACAATACATGGGGATCTTATAGCCCTATATACAACAATAGAAAAAAAGAATTTATCTCCTTATCACCCCCAATGAGTTAGCCTCTCAAGCCAAGAATCTCGTCAAAATTATCCCAGCAATCCCACCTCTAGCAGCTAGAACCACTGAGTTAGGAACGGGTTCAGTGTGATTTGTTGTTGGGATACTCCTTACCCTGTCATTGCACCACCACTTCATGGTATCACATTTCCCAGCTCCATATCAAGTTGTACAGTTGGCAATACCTCTGGCATTCTGGCTTGCTTTTGGGTATTCATGTATCCTGACTGGCAGGCCAGTCTAAACTTCTTCTGCTGTTTCCATTATATAATTGATTAACTATTATTCCTATCCACTTCCGCCTTGGTTTTTGAATTAGGTGCCGCAGTGGTTACCTCTACCAGATGAATGTACAATCAGTTGTATGTTGTTTGTTGTTTGTTTGGTCACTTTCTGACTTCAGGAGAAGCATCCACTCTATTTTGGGAAACCTTCTTCAAGCCACCCAAGATATGCAGATTGCATCTCCTCTTACTTCCTCCAGCCTGGGAAAAGGATCAAGTATTGCCTCCCAGGAGATCAACAATCAGGTTCTTGACACTCTCGCCAAAGTACAAATGTGGACAATAATCACACTCAATAATGCTTCTGCAATATCTCATGCCCAACAAGGGCTCACGTTGTTAGATGCCGTGGATGGAGATGCCTGCCATTGGATGAGAAGTCTTTTGTGTTCTTCCTCATAAGAAGGAGACTCCACCTCATCTAGTACTAAAAAAAGAAGGAGACTCCACCTCCTTGATGACTGTTGTATCAGCCGCCTTAAAACCCCTTGTGTCCCAATCAGACCACTTATTCAGACTGCTCCTTGCCATGGTTGAAGCCCCTAGTTTGGCTTTTTTGATTTCTACCTTTTGTGAGCTGGCTCCCACGTTGGGCCTATCTATCAATATGCTTCAGGCAGTCTTTAGAGTGAGCTTGAATTTGGTTTCCACTCATCATGTGGTCTGGTCTACCATCCAAGAATCAGTAGATCAAATATGTGCCACCTCAACTACTATCAAAGCGTTACCTCGCCACGTTTCCCCATATCAGAAGGGGAACTCTATGATAGGATTTTCTAACAAAGACGTAGATGATGCGCCTGTCACCAAAATAGCAGTTGATGTGGGTCCCAACCCTGCCATAACCCCTGAGTCTGAGTTGGAATTTCCAGAGTTAACTATTAATGATTCTGTTTAAGCCCAGACAGAGGAAATGATTTCCCCCACACTCGTACTTCCAATTTTCACCCCAGCTAAGAATCCTGATCCTGGTCCCAACATACCCGTTATTTCTTCAGTCATCCATGAGTTGGTAGAATCTCCCAATAAACAGAATTCCACTTATTTCCTTATCCTTATGAAAATCAGTATCAGTCCGCATTATGTCTCCTTCAAAACTCTGGTGGATACCAGAGCAGCGGGGAACTACATGAGTGCTGAGTTGGCACAGCAATTAAAACTGAAAATGGATGTGGGCTCCTCAGTAATGGTGGCCTCATCTGCTTACCAGTCTTCGTATGTCATTTGCTGGCCAATACACTTCTCAATCCACCAATATAACTTCTGCAATCATTTTTTGGCCATGCTGAACTTGGTATTCTCAGTGATTTTGGGTGTGGGATAGTGGTGTTGACAACATGTGAAGATTCATTTAGAGTCTAATACGTTGTTGTTTACCAATGATGATTCAGAGGGAGAGTTCCCTTTGATCAACACCCTCAAGAAAATACAAGGGACCAGCTCTATCACCACCTTAGTTATTTCCGTGGGCATTCCAGCTGATTTTCCCATAAGCTTAATGCAATATCAGAGAATCTTTGACATGGAAAAAGCGGATCATCTGCCAAAACATACTAGGTATGATTGTGGATTTTGGACAACCATGGAGTTGGTGAACATCAACTGCCCGTTGTATCCTCATACAGCATAGGAAGAGGTTGCACTCAATACCTGGTTGAACAATATGTTAAAAAGGTTGGCTGTTCAAAGAGACCTCACCCGTCGCCTCCCCTATCATCTTTGCAAGAGAATTGGATGGATCGCTCCATCCTTGTGTGGATTACGGTCACTTGAACAAAATAACAGTTACAGATCTCTACCCATTGCCTTTGGAGCAGACAATCAGTCAGGCAATTGCCAAATCCCATGTGTTCTCAAAACTGGATCTGGTGAACGCTTTCAACCAAATTTGGGTAATGGAAGGACAGGAATGGTTGACTGCAATCCAAACAAGGCAAGGCATTTTTCAATTTCGCGTAATGCCCTTTGGGTTAAAAAATGCTCCTGCTACATTTCAACGAATGATTGACAACACGCTAGGGGATCCCCAGTTCTCTTGTGCTATTGCATACATTGATGATATCCTAGTTCATTCCCCAACTCCTGAACACCAAGCTATTGACTTGGAAGCGGTGGTGGTCTCTTTGCATAAAGCAGAGCTGTTCCTCAAAGCTTCCAAGTGCGAGTTTTATAAGGAAGAGGTCACATTTCTCAGAAACCTGGTTCTCAAAGAAGGTGTCACTATCCCTCCCAACAAATTAGATGCGATCTGAGAAAGGTCAACTCCAACTACACAGAAGCAACTTTGGAGTTTCTTGGGAACTATCATTTTTTTGAAAAAAAATTTCCCCCGCACTTTCCCAGTCAGCCGCCCCACTCCATCCCCTCATGGGAAAAAATGTACCATTTTGTTGGACCCCCAAATGCCAGCAGGCGTTTGTATCGATCAAGGAGGTGTTTGTGTCTCCTCCCATCTTAAAACATGCCAATCCCACCAAGCTGTATATTGTCGCATGTGATGCTTTGTTGATACAGTGGGCGCGGTGCTGCTTTAGGACCACAATGGTCTTGAACATCCAGTCAATTATTTTTCCCAAAATTCACTGCTACAGTGCAGTCTTGGGCCATTTACGACATTGAACTAGCTGCTGTTGCATGGGCATTAACTCATTGGCAGTACCTGTTACAAGGTGCTCGTCATGAGCTAATGGTTTGCATGGATCATCAGGCTCTCTTGTATTTCCGCAAACCCCAAAAATTGGCACACCAGCGGGCCTGAACCTATCAGGACCTATGCAGCTTTAACTTCAAATATGAATTTGTCAAAGGTGCACTCAATGTCCTTCCCAATTTCCTAAGCCATAGTCCTGCTCACAGTCCCTTGGAACCTGAGGAAGTGGATCTTGTTACCGTGATCCCTGCCACTCATATTTTGTTGATCGTTCCCTCTGTTGTTTCCTCCACCACGTTGTCTCCTGATGATCCATTATTGGCCCATGTGTTAGCTGGTCAAACGGCCTGCCCTGAGGACGTGGAGTTGGTCAAGCAGTTGGCTCACTCGAGTCCCAAACACTCCCTATACTCCTGAGAAGAGGGACTCATTTACTTCTGTTCTCATGTTTGGGTCCCCCCTCCTTCTGCCTGAAAGTATTCCGCGCACACCATGATCCACCCGCAGTCAGACATCCCAGTAACAAGAAATGCATTGATCTGATCAAGTGAACCTTCAATTGGGCAGGACTGACCAAAGTGGTCCCAGCTTGGATCGCCGATTGTGTTATTTGTGCTAGGGCCAAGTCAGATCACTCTGGTAAGAATGGCCTCCTGCACCCTTTACAGCAGGCGGAATGTCCATGGATCTTGGTGTCAATATATTTTATTATTGATCTCCCTATTCTAATGGGTTCACAGCGGTGATGGTAGTGGTGGATCGCTTTACAAAATTTTCCCTTTATATCCCTTGCACTTCCACGATTACATTGGAAGAAACTGCCCAGCTTTTTGTACAACATGTGTTTTTGATGTTTGGTCTTCCCCAGGAAATCGTTAGTGACTGGGGTAATCAGTTTACCACACGCTTTTGGAGTGACCTCCTATTGATCCTGAAGATAACCCCCTGTCAATCTATGGCATATCACCCCCAGTCTGACAGTCAGACTGAGTGGGTTAACCAAGTTCTCAAACAGTACCTGCGTTGCAGTGCTGCAGTAGCGCAGGATACTTGGGCTGGTGACTTGCCTCTCGCTCAATTTGTGTACAATAACGGGATCCATGCATCCACAGGGTTTTCACCATATGAAGCAACGTTGTGTTGTAACCCATCATTTTCAGTCGGGCCATGCTTGTGACCTGAGGTTCAAGCTGCCACGGATCATGCTACCCATATTTGATTGACTCAAGTTTTAGTGCGGGAACACTTCACCAAAGCCACCAATGACTATAAGCAATTTGCAGACTTTAAGTGCCTTCCGGGCCATGACTTTATGGTGGGTTTCTATATCATGCTTGATACCTGCCAATTGTGAATTTTAACCCCTTCCCGCAAGTTCGCCAGTAAGCATTTGGGTCCTCACTTAGTGGAGGAAGTATTGTATAATGGGGCATTCCACTTGAAGCTTCCCACGCTTTGGAAGCAGCACCAAGTTTTC
This sequence comes from Massospora cicadina, assembly GCA_022478985.1. Classification (NCBI taxonomy): domain Eukaryota; kingdom Fungi; phylum Entomophthoromycota; class Entomophthoromycetes; order Entomophthorales; family Entomophthoraceae; genus Massospora; species Massospora cicadina. Next base: position 63,890 of record JAKSZP010014694.1, read on the forward strand.
CATGTTTCCCAGTTGTCACCCTTCAAGGGTTTAATTCCCATGGACCCAGAACTGATCGTTGTCAATAATGAGGAAGAAGCTGAGGTAGAGGCTATCCTGGCATCTCGCAAGTCGTGACATTCAGTGCAATATCTCATGGCCTGAAAAGGATACCCAGCCTATGAAAATAGGTGGGTCAAGGCGCGCAATTGCGTGAATTGCATGGCCCTGGTTGAAGCCTTCCACACATCCCACCCTGAGGCTCCCCGCCCTCCTCTGAAGATCGCAACAATTTTAGCTAAGTTACCTAAAGCACACAAGAAGTGGCTCTGGTGCAGTTTCCCGGTGGGGGTGCCATTCCTTTGGAAAAAGGAAAGGGTAATGTAAGTCTTAGGGAACATCCTTTGGCTCTCAATCAGGTCATCTTCCTGTTCCTGAATAAAAAGACACTGATGAGGGTGGTGGTACCTCTCATCACTCAGGGTGATCTCACTCACATAGTAGATGAGCGATGGGTGACAGTTTGTCCGCTTTGGATCTCACCCCCAATATCCACACTCACCTCGGCAGAACTGTTGCAGGGAATTAGTGAAATCTGTGCTGAGATTACTAAATTGAAATTAGACAGATCTAACTTGGGCGGCAATCTGGCTTATGCCCAAAATTCAAATGGCTGTAAAAGCATGAAGAATGAGATATCAGCTGGATCGCCTGAAAGTTCTAATTAAATCACTAAACCAGTAAGACAAATATTGGGCGCCATCAACTAGGGTTCAAAGCCTCCTGATAGTAATTTGGGCATTTCATCTGATATGCTGCTGTTGACTAAACAAACGGTTAAATGACTAAGCACAGGCGGGTTGGCCATCCTGAACCTGTTCCCAACCAAATGGACCTGTCCCTATATGGGATAGCCTTGGGGGATTCCTGTCGCCCGTTGGGCCAAATCCCAATATGCTAACCGTCAGAAACGTAGTTGAGCCCTGGTTCAGACATTTGAGGTCAAACTGATAGAGACTCAGCCCACCACTGAATTTTGAGATGTCAGTTCCCAAAGAATAAACCTGCCCATTCCCAAACAATTTGCCAGTTAGGTCAAATTTGTGGGCCCTGACCCCATCCTGTCACTACCAAATTGACCACTATTTAATCAGTTGCATGGCACTAAGAAAATTGTTGGTCGATTTTCTTACTTTCCTTTCCAAATAAATTTTTACCAAAAAAACCAATTTTTTTTGTTCTGATCACTTCCCTGATGGCATTTCCCTGGTGGCTCGTCGCCCCGCACTCCAGGTGGGTTTTACCAATTATTTTAGTTATTAAGGCTCCCTCTATCACCAATTGGGCCCAGAGAGTCTGACACTTTTGGCTTTACAACCCCGCTCTTATGAACTTCTGGCAACAATACACAGGGATCTTATGGCCCTATGTACAACATTGGAAAGAAAGAATCCATCTCCTTATCACCCCCGATGAGTTGGCCTCTCCAGCCAAGAATCTCGTCGTAACTATCCCAGCAATCCCACCTCATGCAGCTAGAACCACTGAGTTGGGAATGGGTTCAGTGTGGTTTGTCATTGGAATAATCCTTACCCTGTTGTTGCACCACCACTTTGTGGTATCACATTTTCTGGCTCCATATCAAGTTGTACAGTCAGCAATGCCTCTGGCATTCTGGCTTGCTTTTTGGGTGTTCACACATCCCAACTGGCAGGCCAGTCTAAAATTCTTCTGCTGTTTCCATGACAAGGGACATCTGGGCATCAGTGTGATGTGGAGATAAATTTTTTGATGATTGGGGTAGCAAGAAGACAGTGGTTGAATAGAATAGATCTGATGTAATTGTCCAAAGTGCTTCAGCTTTCAAGCATGTGTCGTGGAGCTTTACAAACATGCCAATATTGGTGCAGGTAATCTTTATTTGGGATTCCATGCTACCACTGCCACATGCTGGGTGGCGCCATTGGCAGCTTTGTGAGAATTGGTCACCATCTGCTTTGAAGCTTATTGGTGGTGGAGGGGATAATGGGAAGAGGAATTCCTCCTGCAAGCGTTGCCACTGATTTGATGGAAGCTTTGCGGAGAGAACAACAATCTGGCTTACCCGTTTCTTTAACAGCCAGCTGATGGTCACCATGGAATGTTTCAGCATTTTGCTGGGGGCATATAAGCAAGGTAGTTGTATAGCATCATGGTCAATAAACACAAACTGCTCGAGTTGAATCGTGCAGTCTTCAATAAAATTCCTGGACTCATCAATTTCAGCCAATAGATCCTAAGGATTTTGGTTGAATTGAATTGGGGAATTGACATATTCCTGGGATTTGGTTGGATTGTTGGAGGATGCATAGGAGCAAACTGGAGTCCAATCCTGTGCTTGATTGGAGGAAGCATTTGTGGCACTGGGGCAAGGAGGATTCTGATTGGTAGCTGCAGGTGCAGCTGCAGCAACAGGCTTTGGGGAGGGGGAGGTAGGATTGTGCCCAATACTGAAGCTGGCTCAGAGTGGGTGGTGGATTGAATGATGGCAGACAAAAAATTGGAGCTGCTGGAAGCGGCTAAGGATGTGCATTTATGTTTTAAGTGTTCCAACTTGGACAGGATGGACAGATTGTCTACCCATCGTTGATGCAGGCCCAGAATGGATGGTCAGGGGCAGAGGGGATGATGGCATGAGGGGAATTGCCAAGGCAATTTTATTAGATTCAGGGCTAATTGTGGAATATGCCTGAGGCCCAGTGAAGCGTGTGGCCCCATTTGGGACCACAAATTGCAAGATGGGGTTGGAGCCATAGGCTGCCAAACCTTCCATCAGCTCCTGGTGGAGCACCTCAGGGGGAAGTTGGGTGGGCAAACCAGTGAACTGAACCACCAAAGTGGTATCCACTGAGAGCCAGGTCTGAATTGTGGGGAGAGGGGTACCCTGGAAAACAGGGGCACTATTGCTGCAAAAGAAGTGTCAGCTTCACAGGTGAAGCCAAGATCAAAGTACCCCTTATTGGGGTGGAAGTCAATAAAACTGGCGGGATGCATCACCACCTGACCATTTTGATAATGGCTTGGTTGTGGTAAGGGAAAAGTTTCCCTAATCAACCCTAAGGCCAAAATGCATGTTGCTCTGGGTGAGCACTAGGGGGCAATGAGGCACCACTTGGGTATGAGTGAGGTGGGCGTTGAGATCCTTGGGAGAAATGAATCATCCCTATAAGTCCAGGGAAACGTCCCCTTTGTGTAGATTGGGCGATTTTCCCATTCCCGAACAAGAATGGTCCTAAGAGGGTGGATGTACCCCTTGTCACACAGAATGATCTCGCTCACATGGTAGACAAGTGCTGGGTAACAGCACTCCCCTCTAAGAAACCCTCCCCCAGTACCTGTGCTCACCGCTGCTGAACTTGTCCACCAAATTGAGGAAATCTGCACCGTGATTACCAAATCAAAGATGAAATGTCCAAAACTAACAGGAATAAAGCCCGTGATCAGAAAACCAATATTTGGAAATTGACAATAAGAGAATTATTGGCTGGAATTGTGGATGACATTGAGCCATCAAGTGATACAATCACCATTGCCAAATTCCCTTCAAAATCTTTAGGGGTTGTCACTGATAATTTGAAACCCCCAGTTTAAGAATTGGGAGTTGTGCCCAACACAACTCATTTGGCCAAACAGTTGCCCCAGCAACTGGGCATGGGTAGATTAGCCATCCCAAACCTGTTTCCAACCAATTGGAACCATCCCTATGTGGGGTGGCCCTGGGGAATTCACATTGCCCATTGAACCAGACACCATCATGAAAACTTATGTAATTGCAGTTGAGAATTGGTCCAGGCGTTTGCAGATGAACCTATAATGACTCAGCTGCTGCTGAATCCTTTAATTTCAGTTCCAATTAAAATTATCTGCCCCACCCCCAAAAATTCACCAGGTGTTGGTATTTTTGCCCATATTCTCAGCTGGCTAAATTACCAGGAATTTCTAGGTGATACTTCCCTAATGTGAGGTGGATTGGAAATCAGTTGACCCTGATTTCAGGGTAACTATGTTTGAGGAATTTTAGGATATTTTCCTGTTTGGATCCATCAGGGATCAATTCAGACAAATGCTTAAGGCCTTATTGTACAGAGTTTCTGATGAAATAGGGGCATCTGATAGTGGTTAACTATCAGGTGTACCAATTGGGATTGGTCAGGTTTCATCACCAACTAATTGGGAATGTAGGTAGTAAATTTCAAGGCAAGTGATGCTGCCTGCAACTAGCAAATAGATCAGTTGGTATATAATCTGCCTTAATGGGTAACAAGTCCCATTACCTAAGCAGGTCGCTAACCAAATATGGTTGGTTCACTTGGATTGAGAGGAAAACGTTAGGGACACGTTTTCTGACTCTTTCTATTTTAGGTCTTAAAGATATCCAATGACGGAATCCTAGCCAGGCTGGGGAAGACCATCGCTGCTGAGATGTGGATGGGTGATTCAACAGCAACGGCTACCATTTCATCAAAGAGGTGTCAACTGAGGGTTGGGTGCCAAATCCCCCACTATAAATTCCCTAGAATTCACCAATAAATAAAACTGTTTTTATCTGGTATATAGTTTTTAAGAAGTAAACTTTATCAGCGTTCAATTGTTATATTCTTTATCAGGAATAAGATTGCTGTGTGTGATAATTAAGAGACTCTTTAAGGAAAAGTATAAGGATTTGAGTGGAGATCCAGAGAAGAAGCGAAAACAAATCAGGGATTTCTGCCAATTGTGTGTCAAACTGGAGAAACTGTCACTAGGGAATCTTAAAGAATATTGGTTTAGATGGTACAAGGGAATGAATACCTATTTTGAGACATCTCAAGTGTTTTGAGCAGAAATACTGGCTGAGCGTTGGGCCAAAATTCAAGTATTTTATTCAACTATGGATGATTGTTATCATACTATTATCAACTGATTATATCAACAACAATACACCGTGGATGAATTGCACAAGAACTGAACCTGTGCAAGTAATAAGTTTATAGGGGTTTTTTGATAATAATAACCAGACCCCATAAATTTTTACAAAGTGGTGCTCACTACAGGGATGTAGTTGAGCAGAAGAACTTAGAAGGATGTCGTATAAAGATGAGTTAAGAAAACTATGGATGGAGTTAGCCACCATTAATCAGAATGCCCTAAACTCAGCAGATCATCGAGAATTTGCAGCCTTGAAAAAAAGAGTCGCCAAGATAGAGGAAGGGATCAATAATGTAGTGAATTTTAAAAACAAAGCACTTGGAAAAGTGACTTCATTGAATAAGAAAGAAGGGGATTTAATTCAAGAGGTCTTATATCTGAAAATGGAGTGTGAAGTGGATTGAGTTCATTTAAGAAATTTCAGCGCTGACATTGAGCAACTGATTAAATAGATCAGGGAGCTAAAAACTCACAAATGTGATTGTGAGCCATATGCAGCAACTGATGCCAAAGAAAGAAAGTTTTTGTACAATAATTGGGAAGTTGAATATCCCAAGAAACATGCTGCCCACTTTTGTTACCTTTTCAGAGATGATGTTCAAAGTCACTCCCCAAGTGAGCCAAGTGGATGAACCTAGAGAATCGGCTAGATATACCTCAGAGGAATTGTAGCAAACTCTGAAACTGCCAACTTTTCATCAGAATAATGCCCCAGCATTTTTCTAACTGTTTAATATGACTATGTATGGCAACGGTGATTTTCAAAAAGCATTGACAGTCATGAACTGTTTGGACACCAACTGTCAAAACTTAGAGTTGCCCCACCTGGAGGGGAACAGCTGGTCATACGTGGAGGCCAAAGTGGCCATAATGGAGGAACTTGGGATCTTGATGCACATGTCAAAGCGCAAACATGAGTTTATGGGCATCCAGTTCCATAAGGACGAATCTTTAGCAAGCTTCACGGATCAGTTCTACCAGGAGTCACAAATCCTGGTTAGAGCAAATGTACTGGATAACTTTGATGCCAGAATTGCATTACAAGTGGCCCTTCATCCCTATCACGATTTTCACCAAATGATGTCTTACATGTTTGTGATGAAAATTACTACCTCTCAAATGGTAGATAATTTGAAATTTTGGAAGCAACCTTTGATGCCACAAACAGAAGTTTCAAATCCAATCCGGTGCACAATTTGATCCCATGAAGGGGAACAAAGGTGCTAAAGAGATGAAAAACTAAAATGTGCTGGGGAATAAGCCCAAAGAGTTCAGAAGGATTAATAAGAAAGAGAAGGTCTGCTACCAATGTGGAGGGAAGGGACATTTAGCAGTACATTGCAAGAAGCCAAATGATCAAATCAACATGGTCCAAGCAAAAGAGTTTGCTGCCACAAAGGAGTCGGGAAAAGGGCCCATGGTTTAGATGGGGAACAGTCTAGAGCTGCGAGAAGCCTGTTCCTCCCAATATCATGAATGAGGAAATTGACATCAGTGATCTGTTTGTGGACAAAGACGTACAGGATCAACTGTATCAAGTGGTCAATTTGGATACAAATGCAGTGACAAGGTCTGGGGCAAAGGGAATCAACCCCAAAATAATCAAGAGAGTTTCCTGGCCATACACCTGACAACTGGCAGACAAGATTTGGGCCACCAATATTTCCAAAGAATTGTACAAAGTCTGATCAGATGAAGCAAACCTGTCAATCCCCCTCAGTGTGATAAAGGAATCGTTTCCTGATTTATTGGCACAAATCATTCACATCCTCAATTTGGCTAATAATGCCGCTATACACTTAAAGTGTACGTGTATAGATATACAAGTGAATCAAGTATGGGTGGGGGAAATTTTTGACAGCGGAGCACCTATTAACATTGTCTCAACCAAGTTGGTGAAGAGGATGAAGATCTCGTTTGACTTGGAACACAAGAAGGAGTATGGGACAGCTGGCAAAATACCACCATCTCATGTGGAGTGTATAGCGCTTTGCCACTTCAATTTGGATCCTTGGTGGTATCTCGCCAGCAATAGTTTTATCCAACCAAAACTATTGCATTTTGATCAGGATGGAATTTCTACGGAAGTATGGAGTTAAATGTAATTTCAAGGATAGTACGTTGACCATATTGGGTCAAACGTTACCATTAGTCTATCAGAAGGATGGAGAAGCTCCACTGAATAGGAGAAACAACTTCATTAACTTGATATACAATGATGGCATTGTCCCAATTTGATACCAATTAGTTGGTCAGAAGCAATGAGACATGCCAACAGAAATCCTAGAAAACTGGGGAATTCCACTTCAAATCAAGAATGAGAAAACCATACCGCCATGATCACAGATGATAGTCATCACGGGGTTGACATTGGAGATACCTGAGCTTCTGTATGGGGAGGTCAAGAGCCCCTGGAAGGAGTCCAGAGTAGAGCCCTGGGTGGCTCCTAGAATAATAATGCTGGGCCATGGAGAAATTCGAGTTCTTCTGGCAAATTTGAGTGAAAACCTAATGAAGAATGAGAAGAATCAGATCATCACATTTGTTCACTTAATCCCAATGGCTGAGTTGAGGAAATTTGATGATTTTGGGACCCTCAATGAGATGGGAATACCAGCAGGGGTGATTGAAAGCATCAATCTATTGGTTGATTGAGAGCAACTTACTGATTTGATAGACAGACAGCAGGAGAAGGTGCTTGATATAGTTGAAAAGTATTGGGAAGTATTTGCCTAGGATGACCATAATTTGGGATGCGCAAGAGAAGTGATCCACAAGGTTGATACCAGAGATAATTTGCCAATCAGGATGAGACTGATTTGACAGTCTAAGGCAGCCAAGGTGGTAGTGGAAGAAGAAATCAGCAAACTAGTGAAGTATGGGCTTCTAGTTCTTTCATTGAGTCCCTGGGCGAGTCAGATTCTTATTGTGAAGAAAAAGGATGGCTCTAATTGGGTGGTGATCAATTTAACGGAAGCTGAATAAGATTATGAAGAAGGAAGTATATCCTGTACCAAGAATTGACAATGTGCTAGATTGATTGGGAGAAGCGAAGTATTTCTGTAAGTCTCAGGGAACGTCCTTTGGATCTTGATCGTGTCATATTCCCTTTCTAAATAAAAAGACACTGGAGAGGATGGCAGTACCTTCATCACTCAGGGCGATCTCACTCACATAGTAGATGAGCGATGGGTGACAGCTCGTCCGCTTCAGATCCCACCCCCAATACCCACACTTACCTCAGCAGAACTGTTGCGGGGAATTGTGAAATCTGTGCCAAGATTACTGAATTGAAATTGGTTGGATCTAATTTGGCCAGCAATCTGGCTGATGCCCAAAATTTGAATGGCTGTAAGAGCATGAAGAATGAGATATCAGCTGGATCGCCTGATGGTTCTAATTCAATCACTAAACCAGTAGAACAAATATCAGGCACCATTGACGAGGGTTTGAAGCCCTCTAATAGTAATTCAGGTGTTGTACCCAATGTGCTGCTGTTGACTGAATGAACGGTTAAATGATCGAGCGCGGGTGGGTTGGCCATCCCAAACCTGTTTCCAACCAAATGGACCTGTCCCTATATGGGATAGCCTTGGGGGATTCCTGTCGCTCGTCAGGCCAAATGCCATCATGCTAACCATCAGAAACATAGTCAAGCCCTAGTTTGGACGTTTGAGGTCAAACTGACAGTGACTTGGCCCGCCACCAAATTTTGTGATATCAGTTTCTAAAGAATAAACCCGCCCATTCCCAAACAATTCGCCAGTTAGGTCGAATTTGTATGTCCCAACCCCATCCTGTCACTACCCAATCGACCACTATTTAATCAGTTGCATGGCACTGAGAAAATTGTGGTCAATTTTCTTACTTTTCTTTCCAAATAAAATTTTACCAAAAAAAACCAAATTTTTTTTCTGTTCCAACTGCATCCCAGAAGGCAATTCCCTGGTGGCCTGTTGCCCCGCACTCTGGGTGGGCTTTACCAATTCTTTTGGTCACTATAACTCCCTCTATTGCCAATTGGGCCCAGCGAGTCTGACACTTTTGGCTTTACAACCCCGCTCTTATGAACTTCTGGCAACAATACATGGGGATCTTATGGCCCTATGTCCATCAATGGAAAGAAAGAATCCATATCCTTATTGCCCCCAATGAGATGGCCTCTCAAGCCAAGAATCTCATCGAAATAACCCAGTAATCCCACCTCTAGCAGCTAGAACCACTGATTTGGAAATGGGTTCAGTGTGGTTTGTCATTGGGATAACCTCACCCTGTTGTTGCACCACCACTTCGTGGTATCACATTTCCCAGCTCCATATCAAGTTGTACAGTCAGCAATGCCTCTGGCATTCTGGCTTGCTTTTGGGTGCTCACGCATCCCAACTGGCAGGCCAGTCTAAACTTCTTCTGCCGTTTCCATGACGATTTCTCCATGATGGATCTAATTTTGGGATATTGGCATTTTGATTTTCCAAGAGAAGACCAAGAAAAATGCGCATTTACCGTGTAGAGGCTATATCAACTGATGAGGATTCCCCAGGGTCTATGAAATGCGCCTGCAACGTTCCAGGGGGCCATGGACACTATACTGAGTAACTTGAAGTTGTTGTGAATCCTGGTGTACTTGGGTGATATCAATGTGTTCAGTAGGACGTTTACTGACCATTTACACCACTTGGAAGAAGTATTCAAGAGACTTCCCATGGGCAACCTGAAGATTAAGCTGAGGAAGTGTCACTTCAAAAAAGTTGGATTATATGGGATCTGTGATCAACTCTAGTGGATTGCAGCCATAAGCCCAGATGATTGAAGCCATAGAACGAATGGCTGTGCCAAAGATGTCCAAGATATCTAAGTGTTTCTTGGAATGGTCAGATACTACAGAAGATTTATCTGGGACTTTGCCCAAATCGCCAAGTCCTTATTCCATCTTGTGAAGGATCCAAAGAAAGGATTCATATGGAATTAAGAAGCCCAGAAATTCTTTTGATGAGCTATTCCAGTACCTAATAGATTCTCCAATTTAGATATATCTTAATTTTATTTGAGAATTTATTATACAAACCAATGCTTTATTAACGGTGATTAGCGCCATATTAAAATAAGTAGGTGAACTTGAGGATGAACATCTGGTGGCATATGTGAGCTGGACACTCTCAGCCGCTGAGAGAAATTACACTGTAACTGAGCAGAAATGCTTTGTGGTCATTTACGCTTGTAAGCAGTTTCAGGTGTACATCTACAGAACGCACTTCAAAGTGGTGATGGACAACTCCTCATTGCATTAATTTCATAATTTAAAAGAACCAGAAGTACAACTGGCCCAATGGGCACTTAAGCTACTGGCTTATGATTATGAGATTATCCACTGAGTGGGGGATTCTCACCAGAATGCAGATGGCTTATCATGGTTACTAATGGTCCAGATGGTATACCCGCGGGTGGATGAGTTATTACAGAGAATGGTCAACAGAGAAATTTGGAACAAGCCTGAGGAATCCAAGGTGCGCTTCAAAAGCTATGGAAAACACTGAGACCATGGATGGACAAGTCTTTAAGACGGATAATAGGAAGCAGTCATTAATCCCAAAGCCATCGGAAAGAGCAGCTATTATTCAAGCCGCTCATAAGGTTGTTGGGCATGGAGGCCTGAGAAAAATGACCAACCATATTTGCCTGTACTACTACTGGGAGTCAATAAACTACAATGTCGCTGACTATCTAGCTTGTTGTGTGGAGTGCCAGCTGCACAAGCCACATAAGAATACAACTGGATACTGACTGGTCTGCCCTGGATTTACCTGGCATACAGTGTCCATTGATGTGATGGGACCACTGACGATGAGCACAGGGGGAGTCGAGTACATAATAGTTACTATTGACCATCTGGCAAGATGGGTCGAGATTAAGGCCCTGGTGAAAGTAGACGCTACCAGCACTGCAAAGTTCATCCTGGATCAAGTAGTATACCAACATGGATACCTGCAGGTACTGTTTAGAGATAATGGGACAAACTTCATGTCTCATGTGATCCCACGACTAAATGAGATTATGGGGATCAGAGGAGTTGCTTCTGTACCCTACTAGCCAGAGAAAAATGGACTAGTAGAACGAGTGAATGGAACGCTGGACACGACGCTGAGAAAGCTGGTTGCAGGAAGAACTTCCACGTGGGGAACATATCTGAGTTAGGTGATGTTTGCCTACAATATCAGTAATCATATGGCGATGGGAAAACGCTGTTTGGATTGCTATTGGAGGAAGGCTGCGTTGCCACCAATTCTAATTTGGTGGTGGGACCAACATTGAGTATGAGTGCCAAACAGTGCTTGAACTGATTGATGAATATCCTAATTGAAATGCAATTTCAAGCGTTCAATACTACGTTGAAGAAAAGGATACAAGCGAAATTGATGGACAATAAGAACTGACCAGCCTTAGAAGAATATTGAATAGGCAAAAGAGTTGCCTATTGAGATGCGCATGGTTTTGGGAGAAGAAACAAACTGGATGCATTGTGGTCAGGTCCGTTTGAGATTATTATCAAGATGGCAATGGACGCATATTCCATCAAGAACCTCTTGGATGGGATAGTAGTAAATCAAGTCCATGCTAATTATCTGAAGCAATGGATTGATGAAAAAAAAAAACAAGAAAAGAGTTCCCAAAGGACCAATGAACCGTTAAGTTGGTCATGTCCTGATGATTAGGTCAATTCTAAAAAAAGGACCTCTGAACCAATCAAGATGGTTAAGTCCAAAAAAGGACCTCTGAACCATAGAAAACTGGTAGGTCTAAGAATACTTAGGATCCAGTTTGGGAAAAATTAAAAAAAGATGGACCGCTGAACCAAAACAAGGTCAAGTTCCCACGAAAAAAAGAAGAAAAAATAAAAAACTAATAAAATAATGGAAAAAAATTATTTTTAAAACTGCATAGAAAGAACTAGTATATTTTATAATTTTTATTTTTAGTTATTATCCTTGATATGGGGATTATTCCGCCTATGCCACTTCTTGGGGGAGGGAGGATGGATTGCTGTAGGAATGAATAACCCATCAAAATCTATGTGAGATCAGATGCTAGTGAGGGCTAAACCTACACAAAACCAAAATCTTTGAGTGAATTTAGATCCCTGTGAGAAAGCGACTAGGTGAAGGGAAATTGAGATGTCAGAAGAAGCCAATTGTGAAACCCCAGAGTGGGGAGGGAAGCAACAGTACAGGAAGAGGCAGTCAGCAAGTAACCCTGAGTAATCCCAAAATGGTACCGTAGCTGGAAGATTAGTCTTGAGCGCTTGCTGATGGGCTTCATCAATAACACTGGACATATAGGCTGGCAGCGAACAAGGGATGATAGATGGGAGTTGTTGAATCATGTCCCCTATTAAAGCCATTAGTGGAAGATACCAATGGGAAGCACCAGAAATGAGATAGTCATGCAAGGAGCAAATGGCATCCTGCAAGTGATGACTATGAGCTTCTTGGAAGCTAAAGCAGAAGGAGCAATGGAACCCTGGAGAGGCTGGAAGCTTTGTGGCCCAACTGCAAAGAACTTGGCTGGCAAAGCAAAGAGCATAAGTGGTGATATCACGATCTAGGATGTTCTCAAGATTTGAGGGATTCAATGCTAGGAATAAAGCCTCAGTGACTTAGGCTCTCAATTCTGCATAGGGGAGCTCAAAATGAATTTGTTGCTAATGGTGAGCTCAGTGGCCAAGCAGCTAATTTGTAGTATTATCCAAGTTGGAAGAGGAACTCAGGAAATAAGTCTGACGTGGAAAGAAAAAAGCAATCAAGAGTGAAGGGCATTATTTCAGGAGCAATCAACAATGATGTTTGGAGCATCAGCGAAAGTAGCCAAATCCAAGAGGGTTTCAAATTTCAACTCTGGAATCAACTGCAAGGGAAGAGTTGGCTGAGAGTTGTTCAAAATGATGGCCAGACTGGTTTTGGAGGGATTAGTTACTGTTTCTGGTAATTTGATGGAAGGGCTAGCTGCTGGCGCCAAACTAGGTGTATGAGTTCTGGAAGGACCATAGAAGAGGTTCCGCCAAGCATCCCAACTCATCTGCTGAGAGATAGAGGTCTGGATCAGACAGACTATTGAGGAGCTGCTGGTAGCGAGATTTGGAATTGACATATGAGCTGGACTAGAGGGGGATGTCGGACTTATATTGAAGTTGACATTATGCACTCTATAACCCATTAAGCTCCAATTTTGTGGAATTAATCTCAAAATTAATGGGATAAGCTCTCCAGAGAAGAATTAAGAATGGTATGAGCCAAGAGGGTATGAGAAGAAGATAACAAGGGCAAACATAAATAAGCATTCTTAATTAGGTCACAAAATGAACATCAACGGCAAGAGTCTCCTGTCTAGGATGAGGAGAAGATCAGGAAATTGAGGATGCTGAACCAAGAATCCTAAATATGACAGCGGGTCATATACCCTGATGGGGGGAAAACTGGATCACAGGACTAATATCATCATGAGTAAATTGATCAGCCCAGTATGACAGTAGATCGTGGGACCATGCTCTAAGCAGGTGGTAGCGAGGTGGAAGAGGAAGAGAGCTGCATGCTGAAGGTTGTCCCAAGAAGCGTTGAGTATTAATAATCATACTCCGCTTGAGCAAATGAAGTATTCAACCAAGTATCCAAAGCGATGTTCTCCTACCCCAGTCCTTTTCTCGCTGAAAATATAGGCAAGAGGGGGATGTGTTTATATTTTTGCCCATATTACCAGCTGGCCAGATTACCAGGAATCGCTAGGGGATAATTCCATAATGTGAGGTGAATTGAAAATCATTTGGCCCTGATTTTGGGGTAACTATGTTTGGGGAATTTTAGGATATTTGCCTGTTCAGATCCATCAGGGATCAATCCGAAAAAATGCTTAAGATCTTTTTTTAGTACTAGATGGTCCCATAAAATGCTTAAGATCTTGTTGGGCAGAATTGCCAACGAAATAGGGGCATCTGATAGTGATTAACTATCAGGTGTACCATTTGGGACTGGTCGGGTTTTATCATCAACTGATTGGGAATGTAAGTAGTAAGTTGCAAGGCAAGTGATGCTGCCTGCAACTAACAAATCGATCAATTGGTTTGTGACCTGCCTTAATGGGTAACAAGTTCCAATACCTAAGCAGGTCGCTAGCCAAATATGGTTGGTTCACTTGGATTGAGAGGAAAACGTTAGGGACACGTTTTCTGACTCTTTTTATTTTAGGTCTCAAGGATGTCCAACGATGGAAGCCTAGTCAGGATGGGGAAGACCATCGCTGTTGAGATGAGTATGAGTGATTCAATGACAACAGCTGCTGTTTCATCAAAGAGATGTCAACCAAGGGTTGGGCGCTGAATCCCCCACTATAAATTCTCTATAATTCACCAAAAAAAAGTTTTTAAACGGTATATAGTTTTAAGTAGTAAGCTTTATTAGCTTTCAATTGTCCCATCCTTTCTCAGGAATATTATTGCTGTGTGTGATAATTAGGAGACTCTTTAAGGAAAAGAGTAAGGATCTGAGCGGAGATCCATAGAAGAAGCGGAAATAAATTGGGGATTACTGCAGAATGTGTGTTGAACCGGAGAAACTGTCACCAGGGAATCTCAGAGAAGATCAGGTTAGATGGTACTAGGGAATGAATCCCTATTTTGAGACATCTCAAGTGCTTTGAGCGGAAATACTGGCTGAGCGTTGGGCCAATATCTAAGAATTACATTAAACTATGGATAATAGTTATCATACTATTATCAACTGATTATATCAACAACAATATAACGTGGATGAGTTGCACAAGAACTGAACCTGTGCAAGTAATAAGTTTATAGGAGTTATTGGCTGATAATAATATCTAGACCCCATAAATATTTACGCCAGGTTAGGTCAAATTTAAGGGACCCAATCCCTGCTTTGACCCACTACCAAGCAAACACTAATTAATCAGTTGCATTGCATCGAGAAAATTGTTGGTCAATTTTCTTTATCTATCTTTCCAGTGAAAACCCTTTAACAATTCTAGTTCTTATGCTTAAAACTAAACCACCCTTTCCACCTTTATTCCAACAATCCTCATGGTTCATGGTCACATTCACCTGGTATTTTGCTAAGTGTCTATACACAATTGTGGCTCATGGGTACTTAATGGCAGAACTCCTTCCCAATTCCATAACTGTCATACCAGCATCAGTGCCACTGGCATTAAGGTTTGCCGTTTGGGTGCTATAGCACTTGAACTGGCAGGCCAGTCTAAAAATAACTTGCTATTTGCCTGACAGTCTCAGGGTTTGGTATGACTAGGTGAGCCAATCTGAGTTCATTTTCCTGTCAGACAGAAAATGATGGGGGATTTTCGCCACTGCCCCACACTGGGGCAGCTGGAAGGGATTCCAAGGACACCATATTGAAACTACAGTGGTTGATTGAGATTTACTTTTTTATAAGATTTTGCTCATAAAGTTACGCCAAGCAAAAAGAGAGAGTAGGCTATCACTATCTTAATATGATTTATAATATTTTTTTTTTAGTACTAGATGGTCCCATGATTTATAATATTCATTTATTTACCTCTAGCCAGTAACAACCTCAGCTTGCCACCAAATTCGAACAACCTATTATTGAAAATGATAGGAACTTAAGATAACCTATGTAACATTCTTTATATAAAGGAAGCAACTTATAATAAAAAGTTGTGATATCCTCTATACAGATTGGATTTAGCTATTACTTAATCAGGAATAGGTGAAAGGCAAATGGTCATTATCTTCTCTATCCAAAAATTATCTAGTAGATCTAAAAAAAGGTGAGGTATCTATTGATATAGCTAAAGGCCTTGGCAGGAGAGGCTAAGTTCAAGTATATAAGTGAACGCAAATAACTCAAAACAACCTATAAGTCTTATTTTTATACTTTAATAAATATAATGGGGAGCTAAAAGAGGTATGTTTCTAATGATAGGTCAAATATGTATCAGAGATATGAATGAATTTCAACTTTTAATTTGCATCTCATATATACTTTTTTAACAATGTATAGTAGTTGTTAGGAGCATGTATGTAACGCTCCAGTTTTAGTAGAGGTGAGGAGAAAGGGCCCACCCCGCTGCTATGGAACCTACTGCTGAATATAAGGTAAGCAAAGTGCCATCTAGAAGGACAGTGCACAGAAAGCCCTGAGCAAGGAGGGCATGCATTTGGTGGATTTGGACCTTTTGGAGGTCGGCAAACGGGACTGAATAAATGCATATAGACAAAAATAAAACAAACAGGTTTTGATAAACCAGATGATCAACGAGTAAAATTGGTATTGTAGAAACATAATTAAACACTGAGTGGAGAAATTTTAATTGGTGGATGTGGTGCTAAGCCTAGGCAAACCAAGAGGTTCACACTACTATCAGATAGGGTCCTGTAACTCAAGATTGTCCAAACTCAAGTTATAGATTTTAAATTGGCTTGTCCCAACTCTAAAATTTCTAAAAATGAAATGGATTCAAATCCCTGTTCCTCCATTAATTATATCAAATAATTTGAATTGAGGATGTAGCTGGAGTGTTTTAACACCCCAGCTGTAATGCCAGGCCAAGCATCATGCACATCCCCAGGACCAACCTGGGAAACCTTGTCTGTAACCAGCGTTGGTCCAGGGTATGTTTCAAGTCAGGAAGGCCTTATAACTTGACCTTTTTGGCCTCCTGATAACCAGCCTTGCCCTTGCAATCAGTCCCCTCAATTGTGTCATATGGCCATAACAGTAGTAGCAGGAACCACTCCATATGGCAACCACCTTATCTTCTTTTTTAATTAACTCCAAAGCAATTATTTAACTCTTAAAATGAAATACTGATAAGAGGGGAGAGAGGATATGATAATTAATCCTAACCAGAACAGACTTCAAACTTGGTATGGCATTTAGTATCCATTTTAGCTTGTGGTTGTAGAAGTACACAACTTTTTTTAAACTCCATACTTCCTTTAAAAAAAATTTGAGAGAAAGTAAGAGGGAAGGGTGGGACATAAAGGTTTGGCCAGGATAAAAAGACCAGAAAGGGGGACCACTAGCCAGCTAACATCTCTAACCATTACTGATTTGTAATTGTCATTACAAACCATGGTTATACCACTGACGGGCTTACAGGCCATTGGACTCTTAATTGATTTGTTGCTTTATCACATATTATAAGCAATCTGGTGGGGAAAGCCAGGTGTGCAGCTTTATAACACCTGAGGATTAGATGCAAAAATTTGGTGATCCACTGGAGCTGATTGGATATAATCTAATTGGTATTCAACACCAAACCTTTGTAATGGGGAGCTCATTGTCAAGACTCTTGGCAACAAGGGCTGAGTATACAACCTGTTAATTTTTTATGGATTTGACTGATTTTGCTAAACGAGTTGCACTGGGTAAAACCCACTGAGCAACAGATGAGCGATATGAGATCACTGGCCCTTAGTAATTAATAATAATTAAAGCTTTATAAGGAGCTATTGCTCCAACAATACCAATTTATTCAATAATAAACTTGCAGCTACTTCCGTTACTCTTTTTCTACTACCCTCTTTCTTTGTAAAGAACCCCTTTCTCATTCTTACTTTAACCAATAATCCTTAGTATCCCTAATCAGTCTCAACCCTTCCACTTAGTAATATCCTATTGTCTACAAGTTTTAGTTTTTTAATTCTATCATCAGAGGTTTGATGGAACTCCTTTATTCACTAAACCATGAATACTTCAATTGATTTACCTCATTTTCTCATAACTTCCGCTCAATCTTGATGCTCGCCTCAAATCTAATTTATAAACTTCCAGAACTATAGCTTTTCATCCAGTCATATCAGAATCCTTGACATTACCCCCCTTGACCGGATGATAAATTCCTATTGCTTGTATGCCCAAAGAAACTTTGTGGGTACTCAGTTGATAATCCGACCACCTGTGGGCTCCTTAATAGTGTAGGCGTCAACCCCAGTCTTCTCAATTATCTCAAAGGGTCATTTCCAGATGCTGGAAAGCTTGTTCCTTCTTCCAGCCCATTTTGTTTATGAAAAGGACAAGATCTTTTTCCTTGACTGGGGAAAGCTACTGCTCCTACATTTGTCAGCCTTCTAATCCCAAATCTTCTTAGCTAGACTAGTGGAATATGCTTTAGTTTAAAGTTTAATCATCGTGTCTGTTAAGTTAGACAAATAGCATTGGGGCTCAACTCCACCAGTATCCTCCACACAGGAATAAAGCAATGATGGCAACGCTGGATGTCTTCCATAGAGTAGATGGCAAGGACTCTTACCAGTTGACAAGTTGTAGCTGATATAATATGCAAAAAAAGCGGTGGATAATAGGGTACTCCATTCTGAAGGCCAATCCTTTACAAGATTGCGTAAAATATTTACCAAAGTTCCGTTAACCTATTCAACCATTCCATTAGATTCAGGGTGGTAGGGTGTAGTTAAGACCCCACGGATTGACATTAGTTAGTTCAACTTGTACAAAATATACAACGTGAAAATTAGTTCCATTGTCCGTGAGGATATTTTGTGGATAGCCATGTCACTGTATGATACACTCCAGGATGAACTTGATGGTGGTGACAGTCCCTAAATTATTGATCGCTCTTGCTTTCACCCATCTTGTCAAATGATCAATGGCTACTATTATATACTTGGAGCGGTTTGCACCAGTTGGCAGAGGCCCACCACATCCAGAGAAACAGTATTCCATGCAAAATGAGGCTTAACCAGCTTGTAAGTGGTCTTCCTGTGGAATGGTTTTTCCACTTGGCACTGGTGACAACAAGCAGCCATTTTGAGCACATCATAGTGAATAATCTCCCAAAAGTAATGGGGTCACAAGAACCCCAGCGTTTTTTGCAACCCTCCATGACCTACCGCTCTATGTGCAGCCATAATAATTGCAGGTCTAGCAGAAGGTTTGGAAAACTCAGCGTCAATTTTCCAATTCTCTTATACAGTTCCCCATCGCGCACAAAGGTATCCTGATGCAGCCCATCCAGCACTTTGATCACCTGTGGCAGCTCATCATGATATTTGCCACAATCATCTTCTCATACATTACGTCCAACAAATCCGCCATGATGGTGACCGTTGGTAATTGTGAGAGACAGTCTGCATTCTGGTGTTTCATCCCTGGCTAGTGTACGATCTCAAAGTCATATGCTTGGAGCTTCAGAGCCCATTGCGCAAGCCACCCTTCATGTTCCCACAGATTCTGCAGCCACCGCAAGGGTGCATGGTCTGCTACCACTTTAAATTTAACCCCATGGAGGTAGACCCAGAACTGTTTATATGCGTATATTACCGCTAAGCACTTCTGCTCAATCACAGTGTAATTTTGTTCAGGACCTGTTAAGATTCAGCTAAAATACTCCACGGGATGCTCCACATTGTCATCATCTTTTTGGGATAGAACAGCCCCTATGGCAGAAATGGAGCATCAATTTGTACAATAAATTCCTTCCCAAAATTAGGGTATTGAAAAATGGACGCGCTAGCCAACACGGTTTGTAGAACATCAAACGCGTTTTGACATTGTTCCACTCAATCAAAGGGGGCATTCTTCTATAATAGCTCAAAGAGCAGAGCCCCAATACAGATGAAGCTGGGAATGAACTTCTGGTAGTACCAACCATCCCCAAAACACCTGAACATCGCACTTATTACCCAGCTGAGTCATCTTGCATTTAGCTTTCACCTTTGCTGGCTGAGTAGTAAGCCCTTTAGAGTCTACCACAAACCTGAGGTATTCCAACAGATCCTCAAAAAGTGGCATTTTTAGGGCTTAATTTAGATAGTTTCAGCGAGTCATTGGAACACTTGGTCTATGTGATCAAGATGATCTGTAGATGTCCACAAGAACACATTAATATGTCAAGGTAGACTAGAACGCAATACAGCTTTAGTTCACCCAAAATAGTTCTATAGCACGCTGGAACGTAGTGGGGGCATTGCACAAACCATGTGGCATACGTGTAGGTTGGAACAACCTTTTGAGGTGATTATAGAGCACTTCTCTTGTTCCATCACTGGCAATTCAATTTGACATACCCCAATATCAAGTCCATAGCGGAGAAATATTTAGCACCACCTAGCTAATCTAAAGCATTGTTTATTTTGGAAGAGGGTATGAATCCTTTTTCATAATGCTTTTAAGCTTCCAGTAGTTGATTACTACTTGATTGGTGCCAATTTTCTTCTGACAATTAGAACCGGGGACGCCCAGGGACTCTTAGACGGCTCTAACATTCCCTGTTCAACCAATATATCTATCTCAGCGGATATAAATTCTTCTGCTACTTTAGAGCAATGGATAGGCCATGACCGTATAGAAGGGTGATCATTTTGTCCAACCAATGCACAATCTTGCATGCAAATCCCAAGTTGTGACCATTAGATGCAAAAATGGTTTGGTACTTCCCAAACAGATCCATCACCCCCTGTCCTTCAGTTCCTCTGAAAGACCAGTTAGAGCCTCACTTAGAACCACAGTCATTATGCCAGATGAGGGTTTTAAAGGTAGGTTGAGATTTTTATGAGCCAAATTATGTATCCAGTGAACCTTATCAATAGGAATCAGATGCAGATAAGCCACCACTTGATGCCACTGAACCTTTATAGACTCCTTCTGCAGGTTTTCTATCAACACATTTACTTCCCCTTTCCCTGGTAACAGGAGCCCAAGAGCCACATGGATTCAAGCCGAGATTGCTGATAGGACCTCATAATCTCACTGTATAGGCCTTCCAGGAGATCTATTTCAAGCTCCGCCCCCATTATGACCTTATTCCCATAAGGTATGCTTAAAGCACTTTCAGCTCATTGCTGAATACCACTGTACTCATAGATCTGGGTAGGGTGATCTCTGGTCCTCCATTTCATCTGCCAGTATTGTACAGGAATCACATCATTACTAAATGCCAATTTATTTTACTGGAGCGGATTGAGTCTTCCAGGATTCCACCAGAAGTGAAATATATGGGAATCTGTTGTCCTAGGATATTGATGGTTTCCTATGCCATATTGACCATGGGTCCAAAGCGCCGCATAAATGCAGCGCCAATCAATATGTCATAGTTATTATTAGGCAACACCACCTCTGGAGCAGATGCGCTATTGACCTGAACCTCAAAGGCAACGCGCTGTATGCGCCCTCTGACACAGTGCTCTGTGCCCCCAAGGTCTCATACACTACTCTTAGGTCCACATCTGGTTTCAACGGAAGCTTTGCTGAAATATTGGTAAATATTATATTGATGGGAGTGCCAGTATCAATAATTGCCCAAATTTTGGTATTTTTTACAAAAATGTCACAGTATGTACAATCCAAATAAGAAGAACCGTTGTTGTTTAATACATAAACACCTGAGGGCTCTTGATTATCCAGAAAAGTGAGAATAGTGGCACCAACATGAGGATACTCCTGAGCGATTTTCTCTACTAGAATCACCACTTCCACCCCCTCCAGAGCCTCAACATAGGTTAAAGCTCGCTGTTGCCTGTGTCATTCTGCTCAAGGATCTTCCAGGCATATGGCTTTTTCACATCTCAGCAGAACTTGATGTCCGCGTTATTAGGGCCTCTCCATCAGCTTGAGGCTAATATAAAAAGGGGATCTGTTGATACAATAAATTGTCAAGGTGAGTTCCAGGACTGATAAAATTGACTTGTGAGAATCATCAGGGACAGATAGGTTTGAATCAGTGGAAGTAGCGCTTCCCATCTTAGCTCCACTTGACCTTTTCCCTTCTTGTTTGGGGCAACTGGTACTTCATTGACATTCAGTTAGCCTGGACAGCTAGCTGCATAATGGCCTCATTGGCCGCACAAGAAACAAGCATTTGTAAATGGCACACACCTCTGCATCACACCCATAGATCTAGGTCTGAAATTAATTGAGGGATTGTAAACTAGCTGAGGACAAGCTGGTTGATAATAGGGGCAGAAAGGACTTGCCTAAGCATTAAGAGGCCGAAAATAGCCCAATGGATTAGAACCAAGTCGTTGCAGTTCCAATATTCATGAGTATTTGATAGCAGTTTGCAGGGGCTTTCCGTTCCACATTGGAAGCAATAAAAGTGATGAATATATGTCGTAAATGACGGAAAAATTTTAATGGCTCTACGTCTTCATGAAGAATGAAAGACAGCATTATATAGTTCTTTATATAGCTTAACAACTTCCATCATTGCTACACCCACCTCCTCATTAGTTAGGATATTTGCTCCCACCAACACATGAGCCTCATCCATTAAATGCTCCGCAAACTCCACCAAGGACTCATTCCTTTGAAACTGAATTGTCAAAAACTCTGCCTTGCACTGCGTCATTTTTACCACACCCCCAAACAGACAGATCACAGTCTCCTTCACCTCTTGATATGCTATGATACTATCCTTAAGGTAACATGTGACCTGGTCAGTTCTTGCGACATTCAAAGTGGATAACAAGAGTTTAGCTTTCTGCCAATTGGAAGCCCCCTCTATGGCAAATTTAAACTACTTGAAAAACCCATGTATGTTTCCATCACGGTTAGATGGGGACAGCTTGTTGCTGCAGATCTTCTTCTCCCTGAAAACCTTATTTAGTCTACACTCTGCACTGTATAGCCACTTGTTATTGCTGATCAATAGGTCAGCAAGTTGGTTAGTTTGGTCACCTGCCAGGTGCAGTTGGTGAAAGGCCTTTGTGAGCTGCTTGGTTATACTTTTATTTTTTGGAAAAGCATTTTTTAGCCTGATGTAGTGTACCCAAGGCAAACTTCAGTTCCATTATTGAGGCAGTTTGATAAACTGGGTTAGTACCCCATCAAGGCAAGATGGTTGTGCTATGGCTTTAAAATTATTAAGTCTTTTTGTGTTGATCAAATGGCCCCTGCATTAAGCATTAAAGTTAACTTTTGGAAGATTTGACTGATTCCGCCAAATGAGTTGAACATGGTAAACCCCACTGAGCATTGGACAAGCGATATGAGGATCGCTGGCCCTTTTTAATTAATAATAAAGACTTTATAAAGATCTATTGCCCCAACAGTACCACTTTATTCAATAATAAACTTAACAGCTACTTCTGTTACTCTTTATTACTACCCTCTTTCTTTGTAAAAAGTCTTCCTGTTGCAGATTTGGCACACTGTAAAGTTGGTAAATCCTCACCCTATGGTAGAATCAAGGAAATACCAATTGAAGCACAATAAATTCAAACTGAGATGAGTTTAGCTCTGAAAATGGTAATAATTTCAATTAAATTTGCCATAAAAAAGATAACATATCAAATCAAATTGGCCGCAAAAATGGCAATAATGTCATGGCCAAAATGATAAACAATCCAATTTACAATAAAGGCAAAACTGTGATGACGAAACTCCAAATAAGACATGCTACCAAAATGGAAATATTTGTTCAGGTAACTTTGAAAAGGAAAAGAACAATTTAGGTGCATAATGGTGCACCAAAAAGAAAATAAAACAAAACAAAAAGAAAACAGTGCCACTAAACAAACCAGAAATTAAGTCCACTGATGATAATGAAAATTTGGGCTCCACTGAAGCGCATATGAGCCACAGAGCTGATGACCCTGATGCTGAAGCTCCACACACCGCCGCATTGCACAAATTCAGGAATTGAACAAGATGAGTTCCCAAGAGAGAAATCAATTGAAGAAGAGACTGCATCGAGGTTTTTGAATAAGATACAATATTTTTCCAATCCACTATTCAATTTATCCCTCAATTTATTATTTACATCCCGATTCTTTAGTATTTAGTATAAAAATACTAATTTTCTATTCTAAATAAACATCCTATTTCACAGAATCTTAAGTTTGTTTTTTATTTGGTAGTGGCTGTAAGTAACCAGTCTTGAGTGCACTACAGTTAAAGACACTCATTTTGAGAAGGACTCCTTGTAAGGTTAGGATTGCAAGGAAAGAGGTGTGATAAGCTCCATCAGGTCAAGGGAAAATTCAAACGTACACAAGATTAATTTTAGAGAAGTTGCACAGTTGGCGTGCGAGTGTTAAGTTTACAGCTCTCTCATGAAGTTTAAGCCAAGTTGGTTAGTGTCAAAGTTGTGCAACAGATTACCCCTTTCAACGCTCCAAGTTCAGAATCCCCATAGTTAAGTGAGTAGAACCCAGGGCGGCGAGACTTTCTTTCTATTTCTCATGCTCAACTATTAGTCCTTGGTATTACTAATCAGTCTCAACCCTTCTTCTTAGTAATATCCTATCGGCTATGAGCTCTAGGAGTTCCATTCTATTATCAAAGTTTCAGCAGAATTCCCTTTATTCACTAAACCATGAATATTTCAATTGATTTACCTCATTTTCTCATAACTTCCACTCAATCTTGAGGCTCGCCTCAAATCTAATTTATGAACTGCCAGAACTATAGCTTATTGTCTAGTTATATCAGAATTTTAACACAACTAATATACAATAATGGTATACTAAGTCATGCAGCTGGATTGGGGATGTTTGCAAGATCAACACAAAAAAAGGTTTTGCATTGGGGGCATCTCCACTGATGATTCAACACCTGACAGGAGGAACCTCATTGTGGACCAGTACTTGCAGAAAACAGCGCATTCATAATAGTGGTGGCCAACATCTGCTTTTAGATCAGTGCTGATGGGGCAGTCCTTATGAGTGTATTCCACTATGCTATGCTTACTGGATTTTAACGCACAGAGTTTGATCTTTTCAGATGAATGACCTTTGATTCAATGTAATTAGTTGAGAATTCAGGCCTGAAATTAACTACTTAAGTGGGTAGTTAGTATCTTGGCCCTCAGCCACCCAGTCATTATCGATAAGGGGTCAAACAGTTTGATTGCACCATGTTTTGGGAGAAGTTTGCCATTACTGATTGGGGCCAACTTGAAGAAGATTTTGATTGCCTTACTTTTGAATTTGTGGCTGATTTAATTAAGTTTCTCCCAGGTAGATGCGGAATTTATCGCTGAATAAGGATTGATATCATTACAAATCTGGTTAGCATTATGAGCCAAAGCTTAAGATGACCAACCACCAAGCCACACTGCCCAATTGAATAACTTCCAGTTGTAAGAGCTGTCAGGTCAGGCAGATATTCTGGGGTGGGACGACATCCATGCACGCAAGGAGTGAGAAAAGACCAGCTCCTAGGCCCTGGGTTCTTGACCAGTCAACGTTTCATGCAAGGGTCAGGAAGCTCATGTGCGTCTACACCATTTAGAGAAAGGACTTGGCCCATATTCTCTGGGTTTGGGAATTAAAATCAAGCCGGCCCAATCCTCCTTTGTGCTTCAGATTGAACAGGGTGGAGGAAGATCAACGCAGCTTTCATCTTAAACTAGAGAAAGGTGCAAAGCAGAGTCTTGATTTTCTTCTTCAGGTTTAGCTCAATGGTAGCACGTGAGCTACGTTATAAAGTTTGTGGAAGGTGAAGATGTTGATGCCCAGAACTTTTTTCCTCACAATTGGTGCGTGTATGTTTCAAGAAGCCCATATATGCTGACAGACTTGGCAATACCTCCTATTCAGTTTTAGGTAACACCAGACCTTTATAATTGCGATGAATTATGAGGTAATGGGTTGTCTGCATGTTCTGGATCAGCGCTGTGTTGGAAGGTGGGCTGAAATTGGGGACCCCAATCCTCATTATGGCAGTTTTGTCCAAGTTAATCTTCAAGTTTATTTCTGAATGGTATAGGCTCAGGAGCTCCTTGGAGCCTTTAAGGTTGGTCAGAGAGCTGATCCCAACTATGGTGTCACCAGAAAAGGCTTGCATTTTCAGCGGCCAATGGATGGGGTTGGCTAGGCTCTATAGTTTCGCGTCTGATGCTGCCAGGAGGATGTTGGCTGAAAAGTTGAATAGGATCATCAATTTAGGATCGCCTTGGCAGAGATCCTGACTTATTAGGATATCATTGGTAAGGCTTTCAGTAACAATCACCTTGGTCATCAGCCCCAAATACAGCATCGAGACCCCAGAGTGGAAAGCATTGGGGATACCCACCGCCTTCAACGCCGCATACAAGAAGGGCCACATTACTCAATCATAGGTTTTCCTTATGTTAATAAATATGAGATAACTCAGTTTGAATCCAAGCATGTACCGTAGCATGTTCTGTATAGTCTTGATACTGTCCTAGATGGTGCATCCCCTAATGAACCTATGCTGAGCCTGATGGAGGTTACACAGAGCAGTTACCATAAGCCTATCTGATAAAATTCGCAATAAGAGCTTGTAGTTGGTGCTAAACAAGGCGATCAGTCGCCAGTTCCAAAGTTGCCATTTAAGCCTTTTATTGTACAGAAGTACAATTTGGGTCTCCTGGCTCCAGGGATCTGGCGTCCAGTTTTCAGACAAGAGTTGAAAAGGTTGGTGAGCTCCTTCACTATGTAGTCACAGAAAGTGCTTTAAATTCCTGTGTACATAATGTCAGGGCCTGAAGATTTTCATTTTGGTGATTCCTTCAATGATCACTTAACCTCCTCAATTGTGATTTTGGCTGTTAACATTTGGACATCATTTGGCAAGCAGGCCCCAAGCGCTTGCTTGTCCAGGTCAATTAGGGCTTTGGTTGCAGCGGTGCTCATCTCAGAGTATTGGAATAATTCCCATAGAAACTTTTGAGCTCACTTTTGATCACTTCAAGATTGGAGATTACTTCGCCTGACTGTATTTCCACCCAACATATCTTTGCTTTAAAGCGGATTTCCTTAATGGATTCTAGGGCCTCCTTGGTCAATATCCCCAAGATGCTTTGACATCAATAGGTAGCGTTTATATGGCGCTCCAAGTCCTTTTTTATCATTAATTCCTGATAGCGTTTGTTTGTCATTTGGTGATTGCTTCACTAGGCTTTGCTATCCCACCGGAAAAGCTTGAGGCGCTCCAGAGTATCCTTCAGGTGCTTTGCGGTGGCAGTTCATTTTATAGGTCTTCGCTTTTTTGAACTTTTTGCTATTGTTCTTAACCTTCTCCTTTATTAAGGCCCATCATTCTAGGAGATCAATTCCTAGTGGATAGTTCAAATAGCGATCAGTCAATCCAGGCCAGTTTTAATTGTTTGGTGCCACTCCTCGTCCCTCAGCATGGCTGGTGCAATCTGCCACTGTTAAGAGAGTGTCTGTAACTCTCTCGTTTCCAGAAAGGTGTTGTGGGATGCAAACCCAAACTGCTAGGGAACTAGCCATTAGGAAAATGGGAAACAAGGCACCTCAAATGGTGCCTATACAAAAGGTACCCAAGGCAAGGGTGTAGAGAACGGTATACAGTACCAGGTAAGCGAGAAACAACACAACTTGAGTGGACCCCAGAGGGGAGTCCATAATCAATTGTAAATCGGTGCCAGGAGGCTTGGGTGCCTTGATCTGGAGGGGACCTTAGTGGCCCGAGGGAGCACCTAAAACTTTCGTAAATTGGGATAGTATGTAGTTTGCCAACATAGTTGAAGACCTCTTCAAAGAGGTCCGCCCCCAAGTTCGCCTAAGGAACCATAAGAAAACGTAAGATAACGGGTAAGTTTATTTGTGAATAGTCAACCAGTAAGGAGCGTTGGTCACGAAAAACATATTTAGACTGAGTTAGGGTAATTATGGGTCTGCAGAAGTGGGCCCAAGCCTTAATGCTCCAATAGACAAATACTCCCATCTGATTTGGTAGAATACACCAAAAGTGTCTTCAATTAAGTGATCAATTGAAGCTGTATTCTACCTGAGCTCATAATTCCGTAACTTGAACGGGATTTAAAACCTCGTTCTCCAATTAACCAAATCAAACCATCTTTGTTTGTTATGTAGATCGTCCATTTAAACGCCTGGGCTGACACAAGGGTCTGGGCGTTTTGCACCTCATTAGTACCAACCTGGGCATATTTGGATTATACCCAGCGTTGGTCTAATGTGTGCTTAAGGTCAGAAAGAGCCTGAAGTTTTACCTTCTGGACCTCCTGTCACCCAGCCTTATCCTTGGCGTTGGTTCCCACTAACAAGTCGTCCAACTATGACAGCCACACTCTGGTCTTTGGGGGTTCACCAAGGTCAATCTGTACATGGACAATCATATGATCACTCTTTGAGTTTATGCTGACTTTGGCGTTGGACGTCAGCGGTTTTGGGGTCAGATGATATGAGCACATAGTCCAGGCTTGAATCTGTCTGCGGTGTCCCGCCAGAATCATATGACCACCAATTCAGGTTTGTGGTGTCATAATTCTCCTCGTTAATTATAAGGCACATCCCCAATTTTACCAGGTATTCTAGCTCTCCTTGGCCTTATGATTGAGGCGCTCACTCATTGGGAACTTATCCTGACTCGCGTTTATCCAACTGTTAAGGTCTCCTGCTATGACATCATCTCTTTGATTGGTACCTCTGATAAAATTTTTTAAAAATCCAGTTTTGTAATGCTTTAGAAATGCGTACACTGTTACCACTCAGAGGCTCTTTCCAGTTTCTCTATCAGTAGTTGTGGCCACCAAGTTTTGGCCAGCATGAGATTCTTCCACAAATACCAGTTTGAGCTTCTTGTTCAGTGAAACGATGGCCACATGGTCCAACCAAAGGGCTTGCACCCAATCAGGAGGGACCACAGGTGGCTGGTTGCATTGCAGTTTGAGTTTGGTGCCATTTCTTTTTGGCTTACTGCTTGCGTCCCTAAAGTTAAATAATTTGACATTATTATTTAATTTAAAATAGTGTAATTTCCTCCTCTATGTCTGAATGCTCGCCATCCCCTAAGCATTCATGATCGTTTTAATCATTTCTGACGCCTAACCCATGGGTTTGAAAATGGTTGGGGTTTTGTTCAGGTTGTGAATTGAATTACAAATAGAGGTTGGAGCTTTGACAGCTGTGGTCGCCAAGGGAGAGCGCCTGGGAGGTTTTCTTGTGAGGGCAGTTAGTGGACATGTGGATATTATTGCTGTGCAGTTTGTGCCCCAAAGACTCCTTAGACATCTAAGTCTCCAAATCAATTGATAGCAGCGACAGTTTTAGAACCAGTTTTGGAAGCATTTCAGACACTTCAGCTTGAAAAATTTTGGTGGCAACACTTGCCGACTTCTTACCAGACTCTTTGGGTCTCTCAGTGGGGCTGGGTTTAGGTGTGGGGGCATTTGGCCGCCTCTGTTTCTTTGGCCTCTCTTGAGGGTGATTGGGTTTCAGCATGTGGTTTTTTTACTGATGATTTGCGTGCTGATTTCTTACCTGATTTTTGCTTGTCAGGATTGCTTGCTAAATTCATAGGATCTGACGTCAGTTGTCTCTCCTTTGACGATTTTTTGAGGCTGGCTTTCTGCCAGCACGGTTCCTCATTGACCATCCACTCTGTTTGCAATGGGCGAGGAGCAACTGGGTCTGGGCCCAACCATTGTCTATTACACACACTTTGGGGTTGAAAACATGAAGGGTTTGTCATCTGCTTCAAACTGCTTAACTGCCTCCCTTTACCATGCTTCTTTATGGATGATGTTCAGCTCTTTTGTTGATGCTTCATGTCTGAAACCTCTGTCAGGTTCCGCAGGAGCCATTCCTTGGTTTTAGGATAGAGGAAGGTTTACTTCCCAACTATGGTGACCCCACCAACTGGATCATATTCAAAATTGTGGGGGTTTCCCTTTTTTGTGATGACATTGAGCCATCATGTGGCCAATATGATAGCAGAACTGGCACACCTGTTTGACATCTTCCTGGTCCACATAAAAGACCCAGCTGAGACTGAGCAGGTGGATGAATCGGGGGAGACGTTCAATTTAACCTCATCCAGGGAGCTGGCTTGTAGAGCGCCTCCATAGTTTGGGGGCGAAGGCACTTAGCAATATATTCAACGCCAGTCTGAAAAAAATTTCTATACTTCCCCATAGTACAAGAGGCCAGTTTGGATTACCTTATGTACCCATTTGCGTTCCTGACCCGTGGGCAGATCTTAAATGTAACCCATTAGGCGGTTTGGTTTGCAAAGTGAGTTGGTTCTGTATGCAGGTATAATTTGTATTTGATTTCAACTTTGAGGAGTTTCTTTTGGTCAAGCTCCCTAGGATTTCTATATCAATTTACCCATGTTTAGGTACCCAGTATTGGTCAAAGTCCTCACCTTTCAATACCTTGTCAGGTGAATGATAAATTTAATGATTAAGTCATATCACCCCTTCTCCTCCATTAACAGTAAGTGGATTTGGATGGCATCTTTAAGATATGACTTAGGTGACTGGTAATCTGTAAAGCCTCTTCTGATAAGTTGGCGTATGTACTCAAAGTGGCTAAAAGCCCCATTCCACAAGTTCTCATCAGTATGGGTTATCACAGTGTCGTGATTCTGATATGACTGAACGATAAGCCTTAAATAATTATGTTAGAATGGGTGAGATTGGCCAAACCAAGTAGTTTAATAATATGGATGAATATCGCCTTAACATAAGGAGATAGGGCAATACTGAGCTTCAAACAAATATATATTAATCACCTCCAAATGAGGTGATAAGGCGATGTCAACATATGTCAAATACTTAGTAGATCGCCTCAAACTAAAGCGATTGTTAATTTAATGAATAGTAGACACTGCCAGAACCAATGAGAACGTGGCAGACTTGAAAAGTCTAAGCAAAAGGGTTGGTACGATCAAAGTTGCTGATAAGTGAGATACAAAGATTGAAACGAGGAGGATTTTTAAGAGGTGTCAGGTAGTGATTGGAGCAGAAAGAATCGGCTAAATTATACTATTAAATAGAGGGTTTCTTTGAAGAAAGTGAAATATATCTTAATATTATTAATTTTATTTCCTTTGAAGAATGACAATCTTCAAATCGTCCATCTGTTGCTCAATGGGTTGAACCCTGAGCAAAATCTCCCAGCGTATCTCAGCAATATTGATGAAAGTATTAATGTGGTGCTTATTACAGGGGGCCATTGATCAACCACAACAATAAAATTAAAAAATAAAACATTCCAGGTGTCAGTTATGTCACCTCAGGATTGCTCTTACAGGGAATTTTCTTGATGCACTGTGCCAACTGAATATGCAGAAATTAAACTTGCTTTGGACACTGTGCTCAAAAGGCAGGATGAACTTCTTCAGGAGGTTTTTAATGATAAGACGCCTCTGTTTAATTGCGATGGGAATATTCTTAAGTTATTTAAGCAATTTGAGTTTGTGAAAGAAAGGAGCCTCAGATAGGCATTAAAACTGTTGATATCCACATTGGATTTTGGAAGTGCCAAACAAGTCACCTACTATCTTCCAAAAAGTTCCGTTACATACCAAGAAGTGAAGGATACTGTACTACAGTTAATTGGAGAAACTGAAAAGATGTCGCGGCAGAAGGCTGAGTTCTTGACCATCAGATTTCAGTGTAATGAGACCCTCACCGCATTTGATGATAAGTTTATGGTGGAAGCTCATGTGCTAATTAAGGAAGGGGCTTTATCTAAATCTGTCATATGCAATGCAATGACTTCCGCAGTGAAGCCATACTGCAAGCTTTACAATGTCATGACTCCAATTTTGGATGACAACGTACCCCTGCTCAAAATTGCTCAGTTATTGCGACGTCTATCTGTTACATCTCCTCCACCCATTACAGAGTGGAAAAATACCGCTGCTGTCACTAAACCTTCTTATCTGGGGACATTCTACCATCTGGTTCAGATTCTGCTGAGTTATACTCAACAGTTTAACTTCCGCCCCAAACCTGCTCATTTTCAACAGCCCAACTACCAACCTGGCCTTGATTATGATGACTGTCAGAAGTCATCCAATAGACCTGGCCCTGGTTTTGCCAATTTCTCACCATCAAATTATTGGAAGAGACCCATCTTACAATAATCAAGAATGCAGACCCTACAGGGTTTCATTGTTTTTATTGTGGTCGCCCTGGGCACCTGGCACAAGGTTGCTTAATTGTCAGGTCCATCATGTACAGCAGGAACAGTACTATTAGTGAAAAGTTAGAGCGGAGTAGAGATGGGACTATCTACCTCCGCTATCCCAAATCCAAACATACCACCTAAACTTAATACCATATAATCAGCAGAAGTCCCTCCGTACAATGATGCACTCCTATATCAGCAGTCAGTTGGGGGGTGAATGTATTGACATAAGCATAAGCCAAAGATGCGGCAGAAGAAGGATCTCAGATGCAGCTCAAGCCATACGCTTGTCAAATGTTTGACCAAGTTTATCATAACAAGTTGGACCCATCCACAGATGCACCTTCCTTGCAAGGAGTAAAAGTCACTCTTCCAGTCAACACTATCACCAAATAATACACCGTTGTTGGTGAGGGCATTACATGTTTTCTTGGGAACGGATATTCTTCAAATGTCCATGTGTTAAACAGTGAAAATTCATCATATTCAGAATTTAATTGCTGTGAAATTGTTTTAGCCAAAACCTGAGCCACACAATAATGGATATGGGTGCCCCAGTCAACATAGTCTCCACTAAGTTGGTGGTAAAGTTGACATTAAAACCTGATGTAGATCATCGCATTGATTATGGGACTGCTGGAGCGTAAAAACAGTCTTAGAAGGGGCATACAGTGCGCTCCCCTTGCAGTTTTGGTAAATTGTTGTTGTTGCTCTGGTGATAGTGTTACTGAACAGCCATTATAACCTGTTAATTAGAACCACTTTTATGCGACACTTTAGTGCTGTCATTGACATGCCGGAGGAGACCTTTGAGATTATGGGGCAGCAGATCCCAAATTATTTCACCTCTAGCGGAGTACCAATGGATCTGGTGCATATGGAACATGTCAACCTCGCCTATAGTGATGTTGCAATTCCAATGTGCTACCTTCAATTAAAAAGGGAAAACTGGGCCCTCCCCCAGCAGATATATGAGTATCAAATGTTGCCTCCCAAAACTGCTGAGTCTATATCCATCCCCTCCGGGCACCAAGTCAAAGTAAAGACTGAATAAGAGGTGGAAGTGCCAGTTGGGCTTTATGGGGAGATCATTGGACCCTATCAGTTATTAAAGTTTTTCCCATATGGCTCCAGGAATTATAATTCCAGGACATGGGGAGATCATGTTTTTACTAGAAAACTTACAAAATAAACCAACGCAAATCTGCTGACATCAAATAGTAGCGTATTTATATTTGATCCCTATTGAGATGGTCCTTCAGGTTCATGAGTTTGGGTCACTGGATGAATTTGGTCTACCCATCAAACCACATAATGGCGTAATGACTGTGGTACCACGCGATGAATTAATGGGTTATTAGAAGCACAGAAGGATTGAGCAAAAGCTTTATACAAAAATTTAAGAAAATTCTTGCTGTCAACAACCATGATTTAGGATGCACTTGGGGGTGGTCCATTGGTTGGAAATTGGTGACCATCCTCCCATCAGGTCATGGCCAGTCCATCAATCAAGGGCAGCTGAGCGTAGTGACAGAGGAGATCTAAATGCTACTGGAGCAAGGGATGCTCAAATCTTTGAAGAGTCCATTGGCTTCGCCCATCAAAAGCATAAAAAAGAAGGATGATACCAACTGGATGGTAGTTGACTACCAGAAGCTCAATGTATCACTAAAAAGGACTTGTATCCTTTGCCACAGATAGAAGATGCTCTGGATTGGTTAGGTGAAGCTTGTTACTTCCCAGAGATGGATTTGATATTGGGCTACTGGCAAATCAATTTCCTGCAGCAGAACAGCAGAAATGCGCCAGTATCACGTCCAAAGGGCTTTTCTAACTACTGTATGCCACAAGGACTGTGTAACGCCCTGGCCATGTTCTAACAGGCCATGGATATCATCCTTGATAACTTGAAGCTGTTGTGCATTCTTGTGTACCTTGACAATATCAATGTTTATTGCATAGTTTTATGAGCACATTACCCATCTGGAGGAGGTATTCCACCAGCTTTCCAAAGTCAACATCAAGATTAAGCACAGCAAATGTAACTTCTTCAAGGATCAACTGGAGTACCTTGGGTTTGTGGTAGATTAAAAAAGGGCTGAAATCTCAACTGGCCAAGGTGGAAGCTATATGAAAAATAAATCAGCTGACCATTAAGTGGGTCATACAAGTAATCTTTGGGTTGGTCGGCTAATACTTATACTTTTTCACTAACTAAAGTTGTATTGGGGACTGCTATTGAGTTGTTAAAAAGGATGATGTGTTAAAATGGACAGAACGCCATCAACGCTCCTTTGATACACTTTGGGCGTCGTTAATCAATGCTCCAGTGCTACGCTATCCAAAATATGATAAGGAATATATTGTACAGACGGATGCATCCCTTTATGCCATTGGGGCGGTTCTATCCCAACAAGAAAATGAAGGGGAGGAGCACCCAAATGCATACTGTAGTCATAGCTAGAACTCTCATGAATGCAATTACACTGTGACTAATTGGGAGTGCTTAGCTGTATCTACAAATACAGGCAATTCTAGTATATTTGCATGGGGTAAAGTTTAAAGTCATAAACAGATCATGCATCTTTATGCTGGTTGCAGAATTTCAGAGAGCCTGAGGGACGTTTAGCCAAATAGCTCTTAAGATGTAGGATTATGACTTTATAGATTATCCACTGACCTAAAGCTAAACAACAAAACGCATATTGATTATCAAGATTGCTAATCATTGACATTATGGCGGATCTCAGTTATGTAATGTACAACAAATAGCTCAGCGGAAAAATATTATGAAGAACCACCCAAAGACATCAAGGTATTAGATGGAATAATGGTTAATACGTTCCAGAAGAATGGTGAGATGTATGAGCGGATAGAGGACATTAATGTGAATATCCCAATACTTACACCCGACCAAACACTATTATGGCGCACACCAAGCAGTTTTACATGGTGGAGTATGCAAGACCCTGAAATTTTGGCGATCTTGGTACTACTGGGAAAGTATGCACTTTGATGTTATTGAAACGATTTCCTGATGCCACCAGTGTCAATTGGAGAAGCCATTCCGCCAAAAGACTTCATACCAGGTAGAGAAACCTCACTTTGCTTGGCATACGGTTTCTATTGATGTTATGGGACCCCTGCTGACTGGAGCAAACTGGTCTAAGTATATTCTGGTGGCTATTGACCACTTAATCAGGTGGGTCAAGGCATGGGAAATACACAATCTGGGGGCAGGCACAGTGCCTAAGTTTTTGATGGAGTTTATAATTCAATGACATGGCTGTTCTCAGTTCATCCTTACTGACAATGAGACCAACTTTGCCTCTTACATTTTACCCAAGCTCAATGAACTGATGGCCATCTGTGGGGTTCTGATGACCCCATATCACCCAGAAACAAATGGTATGGATGAACGGGACAATGGGACCCTGGTAAATATACTCCAGAAACTGGTAACGGATAGACCCTCTGATTGGAGTACCCTCCTTTCCACCGCCATTTTCGCCTTCAATATCAGATATCACTCAACAATGGGGAAGAGTCCTTTCCAGCTACTATATGGATGGCACCCAGCTCTACTCACACTGCTCTATGCCTGTGTGGAAGATACTGGCGGAATGGATCCTCAGTGCTACTTGATTAACCTAACAAATATGCTGATCAAGCTGCAAACTAAAGCGTATTCATTCAGGTAAGCCAAGAAGATTATGAATCAGGCTGCCAATCAAGTATGGCGTAGAGGGCTAGCTCAGTTCAAATGTGGGGACATGTTTCTATTTAATGAATAACACTAATTTGGTCAGAAGCACAAATTGGCCTGCAACTGGATTGGGCCATTCAAAATAATTGAGAAAACAGGTATGAATGCTTATACTATCAAAGACCCCATAATGGTCAGATCATTAACCAAATGCATGCAAAGTCTTCTGGGAGTATAAACAAAAAGAGCCTTATCATCAAGTTAAGGGGGGTAATGTCATGATTTTGATATGACTGGATTATAAGCCCTAAATAGTTGCGTTAGAATGGTGAGATTGGCTGAACTGAGTAGTTTTTAATACGGATAAAGATTGCCTTGACATAAGGAGATAGGGCAATACCAAGCTTCAAATAATTTATTTAGTGGATCGCCTCAGAATCACGTGATAAGGTGATGTTGACATGACAAATAATTAGTAGATCACCTCAAACTAAGGCGATTGTGAATGTAATGAATAGTTACTCTGCCAGATCCAATGAGAATATGGCGGAACCAAATAGTCCAAGCAAAAGGGTTGGTATTGACCAAAGTTGCTGATAAGTGAGATACAAAGATCAAAACAAGGATGATTGTTTTGAGGTATTAGGTTATGAGTGGATCAAAAAGACTATGGTAAAATATATTATTAAATAAAGGGTGTCATTGAATAAAGTGCTTCATAGTTTTTTATAATTATTCCATTTTTAAGGACTAACAATCCTCAAATTGTCCGTCCATTGCTTAGTGGGTTGAACCCTGCACAAAATCTCATGGCATATCTCAACAATACCGCCAAAATATAACATGAAGCAATGTAAAACTTGGCTTTAGGAGTGAGTTTTGATGCTTTAGAGGAGGTTTTACCCTTCATAATCTAACTAAGTGATTCATCAAGGATAACCCTAGATAAAATAAAGCTTTGACCTGGAATATGTTAATGCCACGTTAGGTGCTGTTCCTTGCCATTGATGCTCTGATATCCAAGTTTTTTCATCTGAGGGCGTCAGTTATCAAGAACCCCAAATGGTACCAGTGGATGGCAGCTTCAGTCCTGTACGTTGAATTAAGGAACTTTTGCAAAGCCTCCAGTGTGATCAAGTTATGCAGTTACCAATCCCTCACCATGACACTATTCCAGCTTCCATTGGTGAAGATTTGCGCCATGGCTGCAAGAACATCTGCTATACTTAACTGGAAAGCTTCCGTGGGAGCAAAGCCTTCAGCAGCATATGGGGTGGCAATGGATAGCTCCAGAAACAACTGTTTCCAGTCATGAAGGGTTTTGATGTGTATGCCCACTTTGAGCAACTTGCACCTGAGATTGGGAGTCAGACCCCTTCATTACCGCTGATGCTTGTGGAAAACTTCCTGTTCCATCTAAAGTCGGGCGGATTTGGGGGTGAACCCTGCTGCGTATAGTTGGCCGCCTCAGAAAGTGTGGTGTGCCTTGACATAAATTCATAAAGAAATGGGGAACTCGCAGTCATGAAGAATATCATGGATCGGCTTTGTTACCCCAAGATCGGCCCAATATCAAATATGATTGATACTGGAGCCTGCCTAAAATCAGTAATTTATTTACAATGAAGTATATCCATTGGAGCACTAGTTGATGTCATCCTTAAGTAACCAATTATGGAAGGGTCCCCAATCACAGCCTTCTCCTTTGTCCAACATGCCTTCATCAGGTTGGACGCAGTTGCCAGCGGTGTGCAGGTATATAATCAGTGCAAGGCTTTGGTAGCCTTGAACCTAGCTGCAATCTATGGTTGAGCTTCCTTAATGGAGAGCGTGATATTGTACCAATCCAATGCTATTTCAACTAGAAAGACGTGGCGAGCCCATTTAAAGGAAGTTGAAACGTTTGGGAAGCGCTTCACATATGCGGTAAGTTCCGTTGGTAGGAGACCTGAACTCCTGTCAGCTTGGGAGAATTTTGCCGGTACACCCACCCTAGTGTAATCCATCATGTTGTGGATATTGATACCTGCTTCCATCCAGGCTTTTGCATCCACAGGCATCAGATCTTTGGGGATAATGGCCTCAATGGTGGGGTGATCAAGCAGATGTTTCATCCATTCAAGAGTATCTTCAGTACAAACATGCAAACATTTGAAAAACACCGCCATATCCAATGAAATTTGGGTGTCAAGCCAAAGTTTGGTGGCCCTGGAAGTGAACTTATGGTCCTCACAGAAGGCAGCCATGGAAGGTGTAATGGTTTTTATAATCCACTGAATCTCTGTGGAGTATGGGAACTGGTATGACTCCCATTTTTTGATCTCACAGGAGGACACAATACAATGCAAGAGCATATCTTTTTTGCACGGGTGTATATTTCATGGGGCTCTGGATGACGTTTTGACCAAAGTGGCGGTTGTTAATTTCTCTGGTAAGATTTTTATCTAATGAGTTAGCCTGGTGGTCTGATCCATCATTCTTAGTATCTGACACTACTGGTAACCCTTTGTGGTTACAGCCCAATAAATTGGTTGTGCAAGTGGTATGAGTTTTGGTGGGGAGAGTGCCCACAACTGACTAAATTTTGTCAGGGATGTTGCCTGAAGATTTTTTTGGGTGATCAGGTTGTCTTTTGATAGAAAGTGGCCCAAATTCAACTGAAGACTTAAAAGGGGATTTGACTCACCAAATAATTGATTGTTCTATGCAGTGTGTGTCAGAGACAGATCCTAATTCAAAAGTAACATTACCAGGACTTTTGGCTGGCCTTTTTAGTGCGATTGGGTGCACTGACAGGCTTAGATTGCTGTGGAATTTCTCAGAGACTGATGACCTGATTTTACTGCGCCCCCCCAGAACTCTCTTTGGCAAGTACAGTGGGCTTACTAGGGGCAGCAGATTGGGACTCTACTTTTAGGGAATCCTCGCAGCCAAGATAGGCTCCTTGCTGTGTCAATGGGGTATGTACCCCCATTGGCGTTGCTATAAAAATATTAGAACATTGGATGCTGGGAAGGGTGGCAATGCACCATGATAAGATTGGACATCATTGCCAACAGCATCATGGGTTTCACCAGCGGGAAATGATCCTTCAGAGCCATTTTCCATATCAGCATTCTTCAGAAATGAATTATTTGTTATAAAGTGCGCTGCTTAGGTGTAGAAGTAGGCTCTGACTCATTTTGAGGTTAGTGGGCACCCTTACCAATATCCCTATGGGCGGAGTCAGTGGCAAGTTGTCTGTTGTATTATTCAACATTGTGGATTTCTTTATTGATACACAAAAGCCTGATAGAGCTTAAGCAGGCCGTCCGTTTCTTTGTGCTTAGTATTGACAGGAGGAGAGTCCTACAGATCTAGGGGTGGTGGCCATGTGGTACTTCTCTATAGGCGTAGTAAAACACTAGCAGGCGGAAAGTTCTCTAGTCTAAATTTGATATCTTTTGAAGTAGATTAGCTTAGCAAGAGCAAAGAGGTGCACAACTGCATACAAAGCATTTTATATATACTTAAATGCTTATATAAGTTCAACTATCATCAAAATTTATTCTTTCAAAGATTATTTTTTTATCCAAATCAGAGCACCCTATAAAGTATATGTAGAGATAAAAC
Source organism: Massospora cicadina (assembly GCA_022478985.1). Taxonomy (NCBI): domain Eukaryota; kingdom Fungi; phylum Entomophthoromycota; class Entomophthoromycetes; order Entomophthorales; family Entomophthoraceae; genus Massospora; species Massospora cicadina. The sequence continues at coordinate 103,006 of JAKSZP010014694.1, forward strand.
ATACTGCTAAAAAACCTATCTAGTGTAACAAGGCCCTGACTAAGATCAAAGATTGCGGTGTAGGTCCTGGAAAGCACCCCATGTACCTTAACTGAAAGGAGCATCCTTTTCAGAAAATTAACTGGATGAATTCATCCCATGACTATCAATATAAGGGAGGATATTAGTCAGTGCTGGCAGATTGACTAACTACCATGTTTTACTAGTATCTTAGTAATAACGTGCTGATTTGTGCTCCCAATTAGTTTTAATTAAGCTATTTCAATGATTCTGCCAAGTCTATATGAATTGAAAGATTGTCCCAAATTGTTGGAATTCAGGCTTTTTGTTAGCTCTCTGGTGCGTTTTCACACCTTAATTACAACAATTATGTGCAGGAGAAGTATAATTCTCTACTGAGGGATATATATATTAAAGGGGGTTATTTGACCATTTATAGCAAACTAATAAAAAAAACTAAAAGGTTTAATTTTTATATATGTTTTATATTAGTAGCTGTGAGAGGGGTCAAGAAGCAAAAACGATTAATACTTGGTGCTTAGTATTTAAAATGCATTGAAGCTCAAAGTGAGTCAGATGAAAAAATGGCATAAGATGGGTGCATCCAAATTTGCTAATAATGGCATTCAGCCTATAAATGCTCTCAAGAATCATCTTGCATAGATGTAACAGCTATTGGAGGGTCAATAGCAGGAAGGATAAATCCGTGTGGCAGTAATGTAATATATTTGACCCAAAATATTGGGTGGAAAAATATTTTCCTCTGGTGAAACCTCCTCCAAGGCTATAAAATGGGGTGGTTGCGGAATAGGTGGTTGAACTAAATTAATGAGGGGATAGAGAGGACCCTTGGAACAGCTCCCCCAATTTCCCCAAACTCGGCTTAACCCTGATACCATCCATAGGGAGATTCAGCTGAGGCTTGGGGGCAATAGTATCACCCCAATTCGTGGGGTTCCACTGAGCATTGACCAGGGTTTTTTGGCTGGATTTTATCCATATTGAAACATGAATCACTCTTATTGCAATATTGGACTTAAAATTGTATGACATCATTCCCTTCAAAATTTTATTGGATAATAAGGACTCAAGAACTGGCCATGAACTTGGTTAATGGTAACTCCAGAAGCAAGGGATTAGATGGACTTTTCATCCCTCACTTATATGTGACTAAAAAAGGTACCTCCTGGATAGACCCGAGCTTCTCACTCCTAGGAGTGATCCAATTGTGGTAGTACAGTACCAAGTCTGATACTTGGAAGGAAGGACTGGGTCCCTGCTCTCATTATCAGCTTGACCTTCTTTGAAAGTCTTTGCAAATTAGTCATAGCCGTAGACTGTAATTGGATGATGTACTGGGCCATCTTTTTAATGGCTTTTTTAAGGGTCAGTCCTGTCAGATAAGATATTATTGGATAATAAGGCGGGTACCTCAGGTTCTCACCCAAATAACACATGGAAAGGGGACATCTTGAGGACGCGATGGTAGCTAATCTTTTAGGCCATAAGGGCACTGGGTAAGTAAAGATCCCAGTGAGGAGTGAATTTGACATTTTGTGGAGCATTGAGACTAGGGTTCCATTAACTCTTTCTACAGCGCCATTTGTGGATGGGATATAGTGGGCTGAGAGAAGTTGTTGAACTCCCATTGAAGTGGCAAGGAGTTTTACCACTCTAGAGTAAATTATTTCCATTGTCACATAGGAAGATCTAAGGCACCCATGCCGGGTGAAAATGTACTGTGTAAGAAGGTGGGCATGGCTTTAGAAGTCTGAGAAGGAAGAGCAACAGCTTCAACCCATTATGTGAAATTATCAAATACAACCAGGATTTAATAGTTGTCACCGGTTGTCTGAGGTAGAGGACCTACCACATCCAAGCTTATAGTGTGGAAGGGTTGTTGGGGCGTAGTTGGTTGATACTGATACTGGGTCATGTAGCTATATTGCTTTTTACATGTCAGACAGGCATCCAGGACTTCATCTATGGTCTCCATGATGCCTTCCCAGCTCATCGCTCTTTAACCACTCATAGGTTTTGTAGACTCCACCATAGCCATGATAGTGTGGGAATTTAGGATCACTGGTATTCGTTCTGATGGCCGTATATAAGGCAACCAGTTAGCTCCTAATTTTTGTGTAACTTCCCACATTCCATCTTGATGTTGCAGTAGTGCCGAGCTAGCATTTCTGTACCAGTTTGGCTACATCAGCTCATGCGTCAGGAGTCGCGAATAGATTATTTAACCTCTCAGCTTCACTATTATCTAAGTGAAGAATGGGCAGCCACGTTAACCCATCTACATTCATGTGGTGCATTCCCGCCTGGTGCTCAATAGTCATATCATAATGCTGGATCTTCAGAGCCCAGCGAGACAACCTTCCCGTGGGGTCCTTCATATTCTGCAACCACTTTAGGGAGGTATAATTTGTGATCACTTTGTAAGGAGTCCCATATAGGGAATGGCGGTAGTGTTTTACAGCCAGCAGGACATCCAGGCACTACTTCTCAGTGATGCTGTAGTTGCGCTCAGCTTTTGACAGCATTTTGCTAAAGTAGGACATGGGATGATTGACCCCATGTTCATCCAATTAAGCTAAGATAGCTCCAACAGCGTTTTCAGAGGCATCCATGAGTAACATGAAAGACTTGTCATAGTTAGGGTGGCGGTGTATCAGCCTTTTTTCTAAAAGATACTTCAGGTTTTAAACGCGTCTTTTTGTTCAGCACCCCAATAAAGGGGTTTTTAGCCATGGGGCGGACAAGGTCTCACTGAGCTGGGCAAATTTTTAGATAGTTTGAAATTAATACCCCATCCTGCCCAAGAATGTCTGGATTTCAAGAAAGGTTTTGGGCGCGGGCACCTTGGATATTGCTTCTACATTAACTTATAGAGGTTAATCCCCGCTTAAGAGATGGAGTGCCTGAGAAAACAGGTTCTTATGGAAAAAAGTACACTTGGAAGGCTTTAGTCTAATGTTAGATGCCCGCAAGCGTTAAAACACCTCCTTTAGGTGCATAAGATGCGTGTTGAACGCCTTAGAGAAGACTGTGGTGTCATCAAGGCAGATGATCACACAGCTCAGCTTAAAGTCTTGTAGAATGTGATCCATCACCCGCTGTAAAGTAGCAGGCGCATTGCACAACCCCTGAAGTAGCCAAGTGGGTTGATACAAACCCTCATTGCTAATAAGTGTCAAGACTGGGCTCCCAAGACCCAGTCTGCCACCGGCCCTACACCACTAGCCCCCATAGGTGGCCATACCAACTCCGATTGGTCCTGTCCAAATGGATGGCCTTTCTGGGCACTGTGCTGAGGTGCAGTGCACCAGCCTCTGTCGCCTCAGACCCCAGGCAGAGGTGCCCCAAAACCTCTATCTGCTCACAGGGTCAACGGGCTGAGGAGTGGCCAACCAACCTCTGTCGCCTTGGGCCACTCTGGCTCATGACTAGTCAGGGCAAGACCTCTCCAAAAGGAGCCTGGCGCATCCACCCCTTTCCCTGAAGCACTGCCATCAGCTCGCCCTAAAACTCGCTTCAAATAAATTAAATTTAAATAAAACGGGTTTAGCAAAAAGCAGCCTTTATTGAAAGTGGACTCAAAGTTGAAATAGAATTCCAAAGTGAGGCCCATTGGGGCTGAACTCGCTTTGAAATACTTTCAAAAAAGGCTAATTGAATTGTGGGTTATGAGGGGCACAAAAGCCTCCAGAATTGATGGCACCCAGGCAACTTGGCGGAGAAATGGAGGGGAACCTCAGAATAAACAACCAATTAAATTAACGATTTATTTAAATTTATTCCATTATTGACCCGAATAGGAAAGTCCTACTCAGAATAACAGAATTGCAACTATCAACACACACAAATCTCATAATTCCTAATCTTATGGGATTCATGTGTGATCGCGATTGTTACAATAAGAGCGCACTTTTGATCCTGTGGAGAAAGGTCCATCTGCCAATATCCACTAGACAAGTTCATGACGGAGAAGAATTTAGACCCAAAAAGTTGGGCCTGAGCATCATTAATGCGAGGGATAGGGTAACTATTCTTCTTGGTGAGGCTATTTAGTTTGTGATAGTCCATCACTACCTAATGACCTCCATTATTTCTTTTTTATCATTAGGAGAGGGGATGATCAAAGGCTTTGGGAAGGCACTTGCAGATCAGCGTCCAGCAGCTATTTGAGCTCCATCTGCATCTGTAGCTCCTCACTTTTGATTTTCAGTAGGGTATGGTTGGATGGGTCAATCCTCCCCACCATCAATTGTAAGAGACGAACCCTTTATGTGCCTATTATCATGTAGCAGCAAAGTGACTTTAGACCTTTCTGCCAGTCTGGATGCCAAAGCACCCAAATGGCAAGCCCAAAGGCCAGGGGCACTGTTGCTTGAATGACATTTATTTGAGCTAGAAGAGATTTCACCAGCGGGCGCCAAGAGGTCATAAGTGTGAAAATAAACCTGGCAACAATTCAGGCGCCACCGCCTCAGGGCCCATAAGTTTGAGAATTCTAAAAATTGGATCAGGTTGGGTGGTTTAAATTTCTTCATAGTAAAAATAAGGACTTTTGGGAAACAGAATTTTTTATTGGATTTGAAAATGGAAAATCAACTGTCAATTTACTCAGTGTATCAAAACTTCTTAAATAGACAATTTATTTGGGGAATAGCTTATACAGACTCGAGATTGGGGCCCACAAGATTCAACCTAACCTGGAAAACTTTGAACGAGGGGGAAAACAATTTTAAATTGAATTTACTAATATAATTGTCAGTGGCAGGCCAAGTTGCTGTCAGTTCAAACTCAGACACTGTCATGGTTGGATGACTTTATAGTAGGAACAGATGCTAAAGACAAGGCTGGGCGACAGGAGGCCCAGAAGGTGGAACTTCAGGCTCTTTCTGAACTGAAACACACCTCAGCTCAACGCTGGGTGCAAGCCAAGCATGCCCAGGTTGATAATATTGGGGTGCAAAACGCCCAGCCTCTGATCTCGGCCCAGGCGCTAAAACAAATGATTTACATTATAAATGAAGATGGTTCAATTCAGTTGATTGGAGAGCAAGGGTTTAAGTCCCGCTCAAGTTATAAAATTTTGAGCTTGGGTAAAATACGGCTTCAATAGATTACTTGAGTGAAGGCACTTTTGGTGTATTTTACTAAAACGGATGGAAGCATCTGTTTATTAGAGCGTCAAGGCTTAGGCGCACTTCCGCAGAACCTGAATTTCCTCAGCCCACTTTAAATATGTTTTTGCAACCAACATTCCTTGTTGGTCGAAATTTCTTTAATAAATTTACCCGTTATTTTACGTTTTTTACCCATAGTACCTTGGGCAAACTTGGTGGTGGACCTCTTTGGGGAGGTCTCCAACTATGTGGGCCACTACCTTTTATCGCAATTTTCAAAAATCCCAGGTGCCCCAAAAGGTCGCCCAGGTCCCCTCCAGATCGAGGCACTGAAGCCCCTGACACCAAGTTATACTTGATCATGGACTCCCCTTTTGGGTCCACTCAAGCGGTGATATTTTTGACTTACCTGGTACTTTATGTTGCGCTTTACACCCTTGCCTGGGGTGCCTTTTGCACAGGCACAGTTTGAGGTGCCTTCCTTCCCATTCTCCTAACGGCTAGTTCCCTAGCAATGTTGATTTGCATCCCACATCACCTTGCTGGGAACGAGAGAGTTACAGACACTCTCTTGAAAGACACCAGAATTGCAGTTTCCTCACATTTTTGATGGTTAGCATGATAGCATCTCACCCAATGGCAATGGGAACCTCCCAAGGCCACCCCACATAGGGGCGGTCCCAAGAGGTCAGGAATGGGTTCAGGATATTCAACCCACCCACACCAGTTGCTTTGGCATCCATTCAGCCTCACAAGATGCATCGAACAATGAACCTGATTTTTGAGGTAAGGGTTCCAGGATGGCGGCAACATCCTTCTTAGGAGGTACATGCCCTTCAGTCTTTGTCCCTGATGTTTTTAAAATAAGTTCTGAATCAGCAACAACATTTCCCAATGGCCCAATGCCATTGGTGAGTTTAACCAAAAATTTGACACTGGACACATTATTATGAGGTACACACCCTTTGAGCTTTGTCATCAATTTTTTAAAGCAGGTTTTAAACTGGCAACAACATTTCCCAATTCCTAATGCCATTGTTGAGTTTTTCTTAGATATAATACATGATTGCTTATTCACTAAATGTGTGTGCCCATCGGGCATTGTTGCCAAGGTTTGAGGCTTTTAGACCTTGATTTTTGTGGGCTTGTTGCCATCAGCTTCATATGAACCTTTAGGCCCATGAAATGCTGACTGTTAATATTCTGATATTACTGTACAATAATCCCTGATGAGCTACAATAAATTGGCGAGAATCCACTGACTAGGATGATTATTTATAAGTATTCAAGAGCTTTGAGATGAGGTGATATTGGGTTATAATGGGTTGTTATTGTATCACCTCTAAATAAGGCAAAAAGCGATGTCAAGATTAGACAAATATTATTTTAGAGCGCCTCAAACTAAGGCGAGAGAGAATTTAAGAATACCATTCCAAAACCAATGAGAATACGGTGGAACTGAATAGTCTAAGCCAATGGAATGGTATTATCTGAAGTTGCTGATATATAAGCGAGATGGGGCAATTTGAAGAGAAGATTTTTTTTAGTTTTAGATATCAGAACAGGGAAGAACCACTGTATATATTAAGTAAATAAAAGTGTTGTTGAGAAATTGCTCCATAATTTAGTATATTTATATGTGTGTTCAGAGGACCAACGATCCTCATATCATCCATCTGTTGTTCAGTGGGTTTGACCTGTGCAACCCTTACTGCATATCCCAACAGTATTGCCAAAAATTATAACAGTATTTCACTACAGGGGATCCATTAATCAACCACTAAAAAATAAAAATCTCCAGTCGCTGGCCATGTCTCATCAGGCCTGCTCTGCCAGGGAATCTTCATTAAACACTGCACCAGCCAAATATGAGGAACTCAAACTTGCTTTTGACGCGGTGCTCAAAAAACAGGATGAACTTCTTCAATCTTAGAATGACGTTATGTATCAGCTTGACAGCACGTTTATCCAAATGCAAATTCTGGGACAACAAAACAAGCAGTTTGATAATTTCTTTGGAAACACTATGAAACAAAGCATTGTGAAGAGCGAAAATTAAATGATACCTCCCAGCCCTCTCATTAGGAAGAGGAAGAATGACAGGGGCTGGTTAGAGAAATATATGACGAGGAATATGATGCTGGCAGGAGTTACTACACCAAGAAAGGCAGCTCTGGATATGGTTGTGAATCAGAGAGCCAATTCCCTCACGTCATGGCAGTGCTGCCCACCTCATAGGTCCACGCTACCTCTTAAGCAGTGTACATCCTGACCTCCACTATACCAGCTCCTCATTGAGAGAATGCTTATGGGTCTTAACCCATTCCTCAGTACGCCCCAAAGGTCACGTCTATGATTGGGATGGGGCAGTCTAGATCAATAAGCTGCCTCTATTCAATCACTATGAGAATATCCATGGCTTCTGTTGGGACCACAGGTGTAATACCTCATATCCCTCAATATTTTAAGGTCAGGGGACCTGAAGTTTCATGGTTTTTGATTGCCTGTTTTTTTGCTTCTCTTGGTCAAGAAGCCTTTTTCCAGGTTTTACGTCTGAAGAGGCAATTCCTAATAAAAATATATAAATTTTTCTTAAAAATGTTAAAAGGAGAAAAAACATAAGGTTTATTAGATTAATACCAGCTATAACAGGGTAATTGGGGAGGTGTCTTTGGGAAAATTTAAGCGGCCCAAGCTCAGATCTAAAATAAATGAATCAGGGATTTGGTGGCAGCCCAATTATCTCAGTTGAATTGCTTGTGCTCTTCCTATGGCTTGGGTTTGAACTCTGAGGTTAGGTAGTTCCGAGGGAGCATAATTTTGACCGTGTGGTTTGGGGTTAAGCTCTTACTTCAATTTGTGAACTTTCATTGGGGATTATCCCTGACAGAAGTTTGGCTTTTTGGTCAAATTGGGATCGATTCCCATCATCCAATGGATCTGAATCTGCTGTTTGGGGAGGAATCCCAAAATTCCTCCCTTTAGATCTTGGCACAGGGGTAAATGGATGAAGAAAGTGACTTATATGCGGTTTATGACTGTGCCCTGAACAACCTCTACAATTGAGTATTCATTGACCCATCTATATATGACTTGATAAGACCTTACCAGTTGGTGCCCAGTTTGTGGTCGCGACCTCCAGGCCAGTGATGGTAGAATAGGACGATGTCACCTGGTTGGAAGGTGTGTAGGGGTTCATGCTTATCGTTAAAGTGAACAGTTTCTCTACTGGTTGTGATGGACAGGTTTTTGGAAGTCAGGGCCTGAAATTTTATGATTTCATTTGCAATACTTTTCATAGATACTTCAGGTGCTTCAGGGGGAGCTTGGTCAAGAACTGCCTGGACTTTAGAAGGCAGATGGGGATTTCTGCCATGCAACGCTTGAAATGGCGATTTCTTAGTAATTTTATGATAACTAATCTGATAGGCCAGAATTGCACTAGGCAAATATTGGGGCTAATGAAGAGGGCCAGTCATAGCCATTTTCTGGAGGGTTGCAGTTAGAGTACCATTTACATTCTCTAACATTCCATTGGTTGCAGGATGGTAGGGGATGGAGAATACCTGTGTGGTTTCTATCAATTTGGCTAAATCTTTCACCAGCATCAAGTGGGAATTTGTTCATTATTAAAAAGAATGGCATTGGTGCACCCATGTGGGTAATAATCCTATTATACAAAAGCGTGGTCGTATCCTTTGACAAAGAGTTGGGGAGCAATACAGCTTTGATCCACTTAGTTAGATAGTCCACAGCTAGTAGGAGGAACTAATTTCCATTGGTGGCTCGAGTAAGAGGTCCCAAAACATCAATGCTAATAGTATGGAATGGTTCACAGGGCGGGATCACTGGATGTTGAGAGCGGGGATTAGGTCCAGCTTGGCTTTTACTGTGATGAACGGGGTCTCTCCACATTGCCACAAAGCAGTTGGGCAAGAGGGCCCATGTGAGGGCCCATAGGCAAGAGAGGGCCGCTGTGGTGAGGTCCCACATTCATTGGCTTGTTGAGCGATTTAGATATCCTTGGAACACTGTAAGGATAATGCTCACACTGAGGAGGGCAGTTTGGCCTCCAGAGAGAGCATACAGAGAGGTGACAGCTCTATCAAAATCTGAGGAATGGTCCGTGTTGATTCACTCAAAATCCACAATTTTCCTTAAAGTCTCAAATAAATGATTTCAAAATTTCAAAATTTTATTTTCGATTTTATAGGTTTTTATTGTATATATTAGAAGACAAAGTTGTCTTAAACACATTCGCTTGGTTTGCTTTTATATTAGGGAACAGGGGATATGGGGAAATTGGACCCCGTGGAGTCCGCAGGCAGCAGACTATCCGCGGGCCTATTTCAAGAATCTCAGTCTTCAATATTCTCGTCTAGGCCCGTTCTAGACCATCTGTTGAGTACCTGTGGCATTACAGAAACTTTTTCGCATATATTTCCATTTTTTGAGGACAAATCAGAGCTCATCTCAACCTTATCACCAAAATTCCCATTTTTGGGATAATTTGGCCTGGCAGCCCCTGATTTTCTGGGCTGCCCTTCACCGTGGCTCTCAATAATTTTGACAAGAAGCAGATTTAGCTTGGCGGCTCCTGATTCGTTGAGCTGCCCAATGCCATTGTTTCCTTTTCTGGAGTTATTCAGCTTGGCAGCTCCTGATTTGTCAAGCTGCCAGATGCTGACATTTTTCTCTTTTAGTGTTATTTGGCATGGCAGCTCCTGATTTGCTGAGCTGCCTGATGTCATGATTCATGCCGCTTCCATTTTTGACATAATTCATCTTGGCTGCCCCTGATTCGCTAGGCTGCTCTTTGCCATTGCCAATATCTATGCATGAGACCTCAGAATTTGGGTTGGCATCCTCTGTTTGGCCCTGTCACTATTTACATCGACCTCTGCTGCCTTTGTCTCGAGGTTTTATCAATTTTGTGGCATCTGATTTGACAGAATGCCATTTTTAAGGGTCATTGCCCTTAAGCCCAACGTTTTTATGTAAATGTGCGTGGTACTATTAGCTGTGATCCCCACCTTAGGGGGGTTGGGGCTATGTGGTGGTCATGCAGCGCCTTGACCTTCACATTTACATACCAGACAGGACTCCAATACATCCTTGGTAGAAACAAGCATCCCCTCCCAATAACATTGAGTTTTAAGCCACTAATAGGTTTTCCAAAAATATCCCCATGGCTGGCTTGCAGATGTCCCTCTAATATGATTTCAGGCTGAGCTGATGGTCTTACATAAGGCACCCATTGTTTAGACACAAGTTTATATAATTTACAGTTCTTGATTTGATGATTTGCCAATCTTTTTGCTAATTCCTTTTGGAGGGTTGGGGTTCGTCTTCTCATAACTGTGGTTGGATTAGGAGGTCATAGAGTCGATCCTCTTCAGGGTAAGTTATAGTTAAGATGGGAAGCCAAGATAGGCAATCTGCGTTTTGATGGATTAGCCCTGGTCAGTGGATAATGGAAAAGTCGTACTTTAGAAGTTTAAAGCCCACTGAGATATACTCCCATCAGGTCCCTTCAATTGTTGTAGCCAATGTAAGTAAGCATGATCAGTTATGATGGTAAAATGCTTCACATATAAAAAAGGGCCAGAAATTCTTAATGGTCATTAGGACCGCCAGCATTTGAGTTCTGTAATGCTAGAATTGCGTTTGGCTTTAGATAAGGTCTTGTTGTAGTAGTCAATGGGATGGTCCACTAAGTTCTCATCATGCTGAGATAGTATGGCTCAGATCGCAATATAGCTAGCATCAGTAAAGAGGAGGAAGGGTTTATCAAAATTTGGATGATTAAGCACTGGAGAGTGAAAGAGAGACGCATAGCAGGTCAAAGGCATGCTGCTACTCTTCTTTCCAAAGAAAGGGTATTCCTTTCTTCAATAGAAACACCAGAGGCTTTGAGATGTCTGCGAAATGGGGATAAATTGGCAATAATAGCCCACCATTCTTAGAAAAACTTGTACATCTCATAGGAATTTAGGGGGTCATCTTAAAAATAGCCAAGACCTTGTCGTCCATTTTGAATATTATGGATTTACTGACTTTATGACCCAAAAAATCCATCTAATTCTGGAAGAAAGAGCATTTTGACGGCTTTAGTTCTAATGATGATTGCAATAACTTCTGAAAGACTTTCCTTAAGTGGTTTAGATGTTCAGTAAAGGCTCTTGAAAAAACAGTAATATCATCAAGATAAACTAGTACGCAGGAGCGTTTTAAATTGCTTAGTAGTCCGTCCATAGCGCGTTGGAAGGTAGCAAGGGTGTTACATAACCCCTGAGTCATTTTAGTATGCTCTGTCGGACATTTACATTTGCAGACTAAAGATAAGAAAGCTATAGGTCAAGTTCTGCTGAAAAATGGAAATGTCAGCCATTTGCAATATTCCAATGTTTTTAAGAGCTCATTTATTAAACTTTATAATAAAAAAGTCGAGGAAATCGGCCAAAAGTCCCTGGCTAATTCTCAGTGGAACCCTGTTAGTAGGGGAATCACCAGTTTGAAACCCATACAGGCAGTAGTAAGATCAGTGGGTTGTATTTCTCCAACCACACCACAGACCTTGGGGGAATCATTGGAAGGCACTCCCCTGACCCCAACGAAGTCCTTCAATGCACCTGTGCGAGGACCCCCCCTTTTATAGGCTTGGTGGGGGTCCCCCAAGGTGCAAGAAATTTCTTGGGCGGTGATTGTTTTAATTTATAAAAATGTTACCTCATGGGTACGTTTGGGCCAATCAGAATTCCGCTTCCTTTGTTCCGCTGCTCTGATGCAAGTTCCCAAACTATGATACATTGTTCCTGCATATTTCCTAATTCAGACTCATGCAGGCTAAATTGAACATATCCTCAAATTTCCCCTTGACCTTCAAATTACTTTGTATACTAGATAGTCATAGGTCAAGGAGCATCGTTTTACCTTTATTGCGCGCCTATTAAAAACCTAAAATCCCATTTTCACTAGCACTTTTCATTTTAAATTTTTATTTTCTTAAAATTATTTGTGGAAACTAGCTGGCAAAAGCACCAGCTAGCACAATTAAGCTGGTTTCCTACATGCTCAATTAGTCCTTCACTTGTGACAAGGGTGAATTTTGCCTAATCTTCTGGTGACAAATCTACTTGCCATTATCCACTGGCGAGAATTATAGCTGAGAAACAGTGGGACCCAACATTAAGTGTAAAGAGTCATCTATACATGACAGGGGGTAACTATCTTTGCAAGTGATAGAGTTGAGGCGGCGATAATCCATAACAATCCAGTGACCACCATCCATTTTCCAAATTAATAAGAGTGGATAAGCCCATGGACTTTTGGAAGGCACAAGTAATCCAGCCTCCAACAGTTGCTGTAACTCTAAGGCCACTTGAGCTTCCTCCACTTTGGATTTTTGATATAGTCAGGATTTAAATGGAGGGTGATCCTCATTTTATATTTGATGAATTACCCTGGACATTTTCCCATAGTCACTTGGTCCCAAGGAAAAAATATCGCCATACTTCTTGAGGAGGTGTTTGACATCCTGTCATTCGTTCATGGTAAGATTATCCCCAATTCTACTGTCAACCAAAGCTATGGTGGGTAGGGGATCAAATCCTGAATCCTGTAACAATCCAAAACAATTTACATCAGCAATACTCTTAATGAGATATAGTTTTATATAAGCAATAGGGGCATGCTGAGGGACCTGGAGAGTTTAAGTGGTTAAATTCCCTAATAGAATAGAGATAGATTTCCAATAGGCAGGATTTAAAATCCCTAGGCAGGTTAACGCTTCCTTGATGGAAGGGTTTGGGTATCCACTAAGCTCCAAAATTTGATCAGGAGGAGTAAGAATCTGAATCTCCATATCTACAATAACTTGTGAGACTGAGGATATTATAATAGAATGAGGGTTATACAGAGGGATCCCCTCTTCGGCATCCACAGCCTCTGGGGGTAACTTAGCTTTTCCCCTAAGACTTGATAGTCAATTTTGCAAATAGAAGATGGGGATTTGAGGAAGCATGTTCGTTTTTAGGGGCTCCTTTATTTTTGATAGGGAGTTCAAATATTAACGGATTCCAATATCCTAGTAGGGATAGATATTTATCCTTGTGGTTGATGATACAGTTAAACTCCTTCATTAGTTGGACCCCAACAAGTAACTTGTAGTTATCATTTTCTAGTGCAATGGCATAGGCAGTAATTAATAACTTCCCAAAACGAAGGGGTAAGGCAGAATAGGCTCTTTTGCCTTAGTAGACTGACTACCTGATGTCCCATATTCAGCTTTGTGAATCAAGTCTAAAGCCATTTATTATCTTTTGGATAATCCAGGAGAAAATAACGTTAACCAGATAACTATTGTCAATTATCACTAGGACTTTAACCTTATGGACTACTATTTTAACTTGAGCCACTGACTATCCAAATTGGATGTTAATAGAAAATAGGCTGTCATTAGGGATTTGCAGTGAATAAAGCGGAGAATTCTGCTGTGGCCAAGCTCAAGGTTGATCAATACGTTTAAATGTTTTATCTTCTAAGGCTTGGCTTTCTATAGAAGAGCTGACCACCAAAATTTGTTTGGGTAACTGACCAACATAAAGGTAAGAAAGCTGGAGGTTTTTATTCCCTTGAATAGACAGAGGGACTTCAACTTCTGACGGGGTAGCTAACACAAAGCAACCAGAAGTACTGGGGATATAACCAGAACTAGAAAAAGGTTCTTGAGTCACTTATTTTCCTTCAGCATAGGGAGCCTCTTGCCCTATACTGACTGATCTTTTGCTGATTTATGTTGAAGGATGCGGCAGTCAGCTGCAGTGTGTTGCTTCTTCTGCACTGAATGCAGTATAATTTAGGTGTAGGAGAATTGGGGGGTGTAATTGGCCAATACTTGGGACTATGCTTATTGGTGTTAAAAAAGGTGGTCTGACAGGTTTATGTAGTTTGGCCAGAATTTCCAATATAGCCTCTTTAATATAATGAGGGACGTTAAATTAGAAAACACCGCTTTAAGATAAAGTACGCTGTTAGGCATATTTTTAAGAGCCAACAATTCAGCGGTGATGGAATCATCTAACATAAGATGCTTCCCTGAAACCAGAGTTTTTGCTTCAAGGTAAAAACTGTGAGTAATTCTGCTGATAGTTTCTTTCCAATTAAGGCTGATACCCATAAAGGTCTATTTTTGGTTGTTTAAGGTTAAGTCGCACCCAAATCCCTAAAGCAAAGCAGTCTTGGCATCAGTCCAATTATGGCAATGCATCATATGGGGGTCATAATGTCTTGAGCCATGAAACTAAGACAGTTAGTAGGTGTTTGAGTCGCTGGGGGTCAGCGGATTCTTCCATAGCATTTACATAACAATATAAGAAATTAGAAGATGCTACCTTCACCTGAGAAATACTTCTTTTTGAATTATGGTTTGAATTTGCCACTGGGGGGTTAAAGGCCAAACATTGTGCACTGAAATTAGGGGACGTTTTCATTTAAAGAGGAACTGATATTACTGGAAGTATCATAAGGGTGTAGGGCGTCCACTTTAGCTTGTAAGGTGTTAATATCCTCAACTATTAAATATACCTGATCATGGGCGACATGAAGGGCCAACTTGGCGGCAAAGAGAGGGGATAACTGCCAAATTTTACTTTTGAGCTCAGTAGTTGCATCTCAAAGTTCAAGTTGGTGTTGTTCAAGGGCAAGTATTCTTTTCTTTAAATTGTGCATTATGGTGGGAAATTAGTCAAGAGTTTAAGGAGTTCTTGATCTAAAAGGAGATTGGGCGTCATATTGGTATTGTTCATTTTATTTTTCACCGTGAACTCAGGGTGAACCTGGTAGGGAGCAAAAGTTTTTAAAACCATAGGTGTAATACCTCTATCCCTCAATATTTTAAGGCCAGGGGACCCAAAGTTTCAGAGTGTTGGATTGCCTATTTTTTTGCTTCACTTAGTCAAGAAGCCTTTTTCCAGGTTTTACATCTGAAGAGGCAATTACTAATAAATATATATATATATATCTTAAAAATGTGAAAAGGGAAAAAGCGTTAGGTTTATTAGCTTGATACCAGCTATACCAGGGTAATTGGGGAGGTGTCTTGGGAAAATCTAAGCAGCCCAAGCTCAGATCTAAAATAAACGAATCAGGGATTTGGTGGCAGCCCAATTATCTCAATTGAATTGCTTGTGCTCTTCTCATGGTTCAGGTTTAAACCCTGAGCTTGGGTAGCTCTGAGGGAGCATGATTTGACCATGTCACTTGGGGTTGAGCTCTAACTTCAATGATTGTTACCTTTCATCGGGATTTCCCTGACAGAAGTCTGGGCTTTATGGTTGGATTGAGATCAATTCCTATCATTTGATGCATCCAAATATGCCATTTGGGTAAGAAAACCTGACAGACTCTTTGAAAAGCTTTAAGTTTGCAGTGGAAGGCACCTTGGATTGGTATAAAAATAAATTGTTGATATCTGCCTTAGATGTTGGGAGTGCTGATCAAGACACCTGCTACCTTCCAAGCTTCTCTGCTACCTATCAAGAAGTAAAGGATACCATGCTGCAACTGTTTGGGGTACCTCAAAAATGTCGTAGCAAAAGGAGGAATTCTTGACTATTGGGTTTCTCCATAATGAGACCCTTACATAGTTTGCTGACCAATTTATGGTAGAAGCTCATGTGCTGATTTAGGCAGGCGTATTAGCTGAAGCGAATGTATGCATCACAATGACCTCCATGGTGAATCCATACCAAGAGCTCTAAAATGACATTTCTTTAATCTTGGATGGCGTTCCCTTGATCAAAATTGTTCAGTTATTGTGCCGTATATCTGCTAACTTCCCTTTGCCCAATACAGAGTGGAAACCTACCACTGCCACCGTACCCTCTTATTTAGGGGAATACTCTCGTCCTGCCCACATTCTGCCTAATAACCCCCAGCCTTATTGTACTTCTGCTTCTTGACCTTGGCCAAATTGCTCCCAACAGTTTGACTTTCGCTCCAGTCCTATTTACAAAAAATCAATAACCCAGCTACTGACCTGGACCTAATTATGTCAAATGCCAGCAATTGTCCTACTGACCTGTCCCTGGTATGCCAAACATCAACAAAATTATTGGCTTGGACCCTCTTATGAGAAACAAGGACACAGTTCTTATGGGGTGAATTGCTTTGGGTGTGGTCGCTCTGGCCACCTGGCATGGAGTTGCCCTAACTGTTATGTTCACTATGTGCAACAGGATCAATACTACCAGGGAAAAGATGGAACGGAGTAGAGATGGGACTCTCTACCTCTGCTATCCTGACCTTGAACTTCCCACCTGAACCTATTGTAGTATATTCAGTGGAAGTCCCTCAATATGATGACAGTATTTTATAACAGCAACCAGTTGGAGGAGTGAACGTATTGACATGAGCACAAGCCAAGGCCGCGGCAGATGAAGGACCTTATGAGCAACTGAAGCCGTATGCCTTCCAAATGATCATCAAGCTTCCTCAGAAAAGCTGGATCCATCCACAAATGCGCCAACCCTGAAAGGAGCAAAAGTCGCCCTTCCAATAGATGTTATTGCTAAAGAATACCCCAAAGTTGTTGAGGGGGTTATGAGTTTTCTTGGCAAAAGAGATCCCATAAATGGTCTTTTATTGAACAGCCAAAATTCTTCTTATTCTGAGTGTACATACTGTGACATTTTTGTAGCAAAAAATTGAGTTCGCTCAATAATAGATAGAATCATTCTAGTCAACATAGTTTCTACTAAGTTGATGGCAAAGTTGAAGTTAAAGCCTGATATGGACCATTAAATAGTGTATGGGACTGCTGGAGTGGAAAGCGTGGTCTCTGAGAGAGCTTACAGCGCGTTACCTTTGTGGTTTGGGTCCATGAATGTCATAGCTCCAGTAATAGTGCTACCAACAGTAACTACGACCTGCTAATTGGAACTGTTATCCTGTGACACTTTTTGGCTGTTGTTGATATGATAGAGAAGACCTTTGAAATACTGGGGAAGCGGATCCCAATTTATTTTAACTCCAGCAAAGTGCCAAAGGATCTAGTGCACATGGGCCATATCAATCTTACATATAGTGATGGGGCGATTCCATTTTACTATCATTGACTAAAAAGAAAGACTCGGTCCCTTCTCCAGCAGAAGTACAAATAACAAGGGCTACCTCTCCAAGATGCTGGGCCTATATCTATTCCTTCCAAAACCAAGACATAGTGAACAGTGAGTTAGAAGTGAAAGTTTCAGCTGGGCTTTGTGAGGAGGTCATTTGGCTTATCAGCAAATGCGGCTTGAGCCTCATGTGGCTCCAGGGATTATATTCCCAGGACATGGAGAATTTTAAGGTTTTACTAGCGCACTTACAAAATGAACCATTGCAAGTTTTTCATCATCAAAAAGTGGCGTATTTACACTAGACCTCAATCAAGGAGGTCCTTCATGTTCACAAGTTCAGTTTATTAGATAATTTGGTCTAGTCGTCAAATTTCAGCCTGGCATAATGACAGTGGTACCACAGGAGAATTTGATAAGGTTACAATAAGAACAAAAAGACCAAGAAATAGCTTTATTCCAGAAGGATAAGGAGATTTTTCCTTGTTAACGACCACAATTTAGGGTTTGCTTGGGGGTGGTCCATTGATTGGACAATGGGGATCATATCCCCTCATATTCCAGCCAATCCGCCATATAAGGGTAGCTGAGGAATTAATGACTGAGGAAATTGATAAGTTGCTGGAGCAAGTGATGCACGAACTGTCCAAGAGTCTGTGGGCTTTGCCCGTTATGATTGTAAAAAGAAAGGATGGTACCAACCATTGTGATAGACTACCAGAATTGCAACAGTATTACAAAGAAGGACTTTTATCCCTTGCCTCGTATTGATGATGTGTTTGATTGGTTAGGAGGAGCTCACTACTTCTCAGCAATGGATTTGATATTGGGTTACTAGCAAATTGAGTTGCCCATGGTGAAATAGGAGAAATGTGCCATAAGCACATTTAAAGGTCTTTTCCTACTGATCTGTATGCCACAAGGGCTGTGTAATGCCCCAACTACATTTTAATGAGACATAAACACTATTTTCGGTGACCTGAAGCTATTGTGTATCCTTGTATACCTCAATGATATCAATGTTCTCCCTTGAACCTTTTCTGAGCACAGTAGTCATCTAGAAGAAGCATTCCGCTGGCTCACTGAGGATAAGTTTAAGATTAAGCCTTGTAAATGTAACTTCTTCAAGGACCAGTCGGAATACCTGGGGTTTGTGGTAGACTCCAAGGGGCTGAAGCTACAGTTGGCCAAGGTGGAGGCCATCCTTAAATGACAACACCAACCAGTAAGCATGACATACAGGTATTTTTTAGAATGGGTGGCTACTACTGGCGCTTCATCCCTGACTTCAGCTCTATTGGATTCCAGCTACCTGAGTTTTTAAAGAAAGATGTCGAGTTTGAATGGATGAAACGCTGTTAATACTCCTTTGACACTTTGGACGGTGCTGATCAGTGCACCGGCTCTACAGTATCTGAACTTCAATATATAGTTCATTTTTCAGATGGATGCGTCCCTTTCTGCAGTAGGGGCGGTCCAATTCCAAAAAGACAAAAAGGTGGGAGCATCCAGTGGCATACTGCAGTCAAACCAGAAAAGCCATGAACGTAACTATACTGTGACTGAGCAAGAGTGCTTAGTTGTAATCTATGCATATAAGCAATTTAGGGTCTACTTTCATGGGGAAAGTTTAAAATCTTAATGGATCATGCGTCGTTACATTGGTTGCAGAACCTAAAGGAGCCTGAAGGGTGTTAGCTGATGGGCCCTCAAACTGAAGGCTTATGACTTTGAGATCCTCCACCAACCAGGAGCACAACATCAGAACGCTGACTACTTATCTAGATTTCCAAATATTGTCATGATGGCAGATCTCAGCGATGTGATGTGTATGATAAAATGCTTATTGGAAAATACAATGACAAACTGCCCCAAGTGATAAAAGAGTTAAATGAGACTCAAACAAATACCTTCTGATGGAATGGGGAAATGTACAAGCGGATTGGCGAATCTATGTTGAACTTTCTGCGACCCTCAGCACAGCCTGGCATTAAAATGAGTGCACATAAGGCAGTCGGACATGGTGGTTTGTGCAAGACAAAGAACTGTTGCTCCCTCAGTATTACTGGAAAATCATGAACTTTGATGTTCTTGGAAACCATTTCCTGTTTCTACCAGTACCAAGTAGAAAATCTGTTCTGCCAGAAGACCTCATACTGGTTAATAAAACCACATTTTGCTGGCTACATTTTCCCTTGATGTTGTTGGCCCTCTACCAATAGGAGCTAACTGGTCCAAGTACATTCTGGTAGCTATCAACCATTTATCCAGTGTAGGAATCCAGCTGGGTTCTTTCTCGCTGGTTCTTCACGCTGCTAAATTCCTCAATTGCTATTTAAATTAAAATTAAATACTAATAGAAACTGAGGTTTTAAGGCTTTTATTAGAAGCTTGGGAAAAGAATGAACCCAAACCCTCTCAATATCCAACAGATCAGTAGGTAAACTGTATCAAGGGTCAAAGGGATTTAATAATAAGTTTGGAATGGCTTATTGCAGTCTGAATAAGGAAATATGAGCATTCAGACTATCAAACCTTGAAAAACCTCGCTTCACTTAGGCTGAACGATGGATGGGGAATTATTTTTAGGAAAGACGTACCTATGGGGTAATGACTTAATAATTTAGCCAATCTTCATTAATGAAAAATATTGCACCTTGGGGGCCCATCACTCCTATAAAAGGGGGTGGTCCCATGTCAGTGCTTTAATGGACCAGGATTCAGCTGGGGGAGTACCATCCAATGGACCCCCTAAGGTCTGCCGCATGGTCAAAGTAATCCAACTACTTCATCTTGTTTTTATTGCCCATGAAGTATCCAAAATCATATTCCCTGATTTTTGGGGTTCCACCAATAATTAGCCAGGGTTTTTTTTGGCTGATATAATCATTAGTCTCATTTAAATCCTTTGTATTTGTAATGCAAGCTTGCAAATGGCTGACATTTCCCATTTTCAGCAGGTTAAACCCAAAATTATTCTTATTTTTCAGCTGGGAGGGCAAATGTCTGATATCACCCCCATCAAGAATGTTAAGGGAATAGGTCTTAGGAATCCGTCATGCACCCAATTGATAGTAATTATGGTAGCTAAGGGATTATGGAGTGCTCATTGCCTCTTTTGTAGGTGATGGTGAAAGGACCCTCCAATATTGATCCAAGTTTACCACTTCTAAGAGTGATGCGGTTATGGTAGTATAATACCATGTCAAACACTTGGAATGTAGCTAGGGGGTTTGGAGCTCATTGGCAGCCTTCCCTTCTTTTGTCACCATTTTCGCTAAATTAGTCATAGCTTCAGATTAAAGTTGGATGATGCGCTGAGCCAATCTTCTCATGATTTTCTCAGGTTCCTAAACTCTAGAAAAAAATACATCTTTAGCTAAGAGGGCATTATTCCTGGTTCCCGCCCATACAATACATGGAATGGAAACATTTTTAAATCCTCTGATAGATAATCTGGTATTCCATATGACCACTGGGTAGGTATTGATCCCAGTTAAGAGGATCAGAGGAGGCCAATTTTTGTAGAATGGAAATCAAGGTTCCATTTGCTCTTTCCACAGTCCCATTTGTGGAGGTATTATATGGAGCTGAGAAAAAGTTGTTGGGCTCCCATGGAGTAGCCAGAATTTTGACTACTCTGGAGGTGAAGTTCTTACCATTATCAAAGAGTAGTACTTGGGGACAGCCATGACAAGTGAAACTGTTTTGATGTAAAAAGGTGGCTGTAGCCTTAGCCGTTTAGGCAGGAAGAGCCACGGCTTTCACCCACTTAGTGAAGTGGCCAATAGCTGCTAGGATAAATCTTTTTTCCCTAGTAGTCTGAGGAAGGGGACCTACTGCATCCAAACTGATGGTGTGTAACGGTTGTTGATGGGTAGTTGGTTGAATCTGGTCTCTAGTCTTGAAACCATATTGCTTATTACACGTAAGGCAGGCTTTAAAGACGTCAACAATAGATTCCATAATTCCATCCCAATAAAACCGATCCTTAATCCACTCATAAGTTTTCTTTGCTCCTCCATGACCTAGAGTTGAGTGAGCTTCTAGGATAGCAGGTATGCATTCCGAGGGCCAAAGGTAAGGCAGCCATTTTGCCCCCACCTGCTTATACAACTTCCCGTTCTCCACTTTGGTGATATGGATGTGCCGGGATAACATCTTCTGGACAGGCTCGTCCTCATCCTCCCATTCATTTGGGTTATTAAGAGGTTATGTAACCTCTCCGCCTCACTATTATCCTAGTGAAGGACTGGCAGCCAAGTTAACACATCAACATTCATGTGACAGGTCCCAGCACGGTGTTCAATCTTCATATAGTAATACTGGAGCTTTAGAGCCCAGCGAGCTAACAGGCTAGTAGGATCCTTCATATTATGTAACCACTTCAATGAAGCGTGGTCTATAAATACAGTGAAGACGGTCCCATATAGGAAAGGGCAGTAGTGTTTTACAGCTACAAAACGGCAAGGCACTCCTTCTCTGTAACGCTGTTGTTATGTTCCGCTTTTGAAAGCATTTTGCTGAAATGGGATACTGGATGACAACACCGTTTTCATCTAATTGGGCTAAGATGGCCCCAAAAGTATAGTCTGAGGCGTCCGTAAACAAGATAAATGGTTTATTATAATTGGGATGCCTCAGAATAAGACTTTGTTGTAGTAGCTGCTTCAACATCTCAAAAGCGGCCCTCTGTTCAGCACCCCACTGAAAAGAAGTATTCTTGGTTTAATAGGCGGACAAGAGGCTCTCTAAGTTGGTAGAACTTAGGGATTAATTTATGGTAATACACCATCATCCCTAGAAATACCTGAATATCCTGTAGATTTTTAGGGAGAGGCATTTTTGAGATTGCTTCGACCTTTTCCTGTATGGGTTGAATTCCTTATTGGGAAATGGAGTGTCTAAGGAAATCCAATTAACTCTGGAAAAGGTACACTTCAAAGGGCTTCACCTTAATTGACTTATGTAACCGTTTAACACCTCCTTAAAGTGATAAAGATGTTTGAAGAAGCTTTTTGAAAAATCATGATGTAATAAAGATGAACAATGACATAAGTTAATTTTAATCCCTGCAAAATGTGATCCATCGCATGCTGGAAAGATGCAGGTGCGTTTCACAACCCTTTCTGGTAATTATGTGGGTTGTAAAAGACCCACACTACAAACAATAACGCATTTCTACTGATTCTGAGGAGAAAGGTCCATTCTGCCAATAGCCACTAGCCAAGTCCATTGCAGAGTAGAAGTATAATCTGGAGAGTTGTGCTAGGGCGTCATCAGAGTGAGGGATGAGATATCTATCCTTTTTGTAAGGTGATTTAACTTGCGGTAGTCCATGACTATCCAATGATCTCCATTTTTCTTTTTAATTAGCAAGAGTGTGGAAGACCAAGGGCTTTTTGAAGGGACTAGTAACCCCACGTCTAATAACTTCTGAAGCTCTGTCCTCATTTGCTGTTCCTCCACTTTTGACTTGCAATAAGGTTTGGACCTAATAGGATGGGCATCACCCACTTCGATGGAGTGGCACCAGCTCTTCATGTGTCCATAGTCATTATCTGATTTGAAGATTATGTCGCTACAGTCGTCTAATAAAGTATGAACTTTTTCCAGCTCATCTGGGGTCAATTCATCCAAAACATGACGTTAAGCAAGGTGCATACTAAGTTATCCATTAGCAAACCCAAATATGTCATTGACCCAATGTAGTGGATACGTTCAATGTCCTCCACTGGGATTAAAAACCTCTGAAAATCTCCTGGTGCTTTCTTATGATCATGTATTTTCCGGCGAGTTTCTTCATCAGAATAATAATAGTCCTCTGATAGGCTGTGTCTAATATCCCAGGCAATACCCAAGGCTCCAAGAGGCCAACACACTCAAGATTTATGAGGTGCAACAAGCAGTGGTGTGGTATTTGTATAATAATTTTTGTGTCCACCACTCGTTGTTCACCAGACTTAATCAAGAGTTCAATGGCAGCATAGAAAGCTTTTCTGTCCTTAGCATCCACTGAATCAGGCAATTTTTTGGTGTTGCGTCCAGAGGTGGAATAATGAAAAGTCATAGCAGAAAAGGGATAATTAACCAAGCAAGAGTATTAGTGCTTGCTGGGTTTTTTATTAAAATAAGACTAAAGGGATTTCGTATTTGAGTAACGATTGGAAACCTTGCTTAATGTTAATTATTCCCTCATACTCAAACATAAATTGGGTATCTATGAGCATATCATAGGCGTTGTTGTCCAAAACCACTGCAGGGGCTGATAAGATAAGCTTCCCTATTTGAATGGGAATTGAAGAAATGCCCCAATGGCACAAGTGTTGTTTGGGCAAGCAGTTCCAAACTCTTGGTTGTACTTCAAATCAGGAGCCAGCTTTACCTTCTTGATGAGCTTAGTAGAGATTATGTTAACCGGGGAGCCAGTATCCAGGATGGCTATTACCCAAAATTTTTTGATTGACCACTTCAACCCTGGTGAGTGTTCCTCCAAAGTTAGGAGACAAGGCCAAGACCTCCTTGAACCAGAAAGTGGAGGTTAGTTTACAAGAAGTCTCAGGGTATTTATCCAAAATGGGTTTCATGGTATGGACCTGCTGAATTGGTCGAATCAAACCAGCTAAGAACTCATTACCATCGTTGGAAGTTTCAATAACTTTTGAACACCATAATACTTGGCTGAAATACGTTTCCTCAGGTATGGTAGCCTCTTCTACTCCTTCCGCGTTCAATTAATCAGGGACCTCCATTTCCATATGGAGCTCCCAATAAATAGTAGCCAACATCATCGTCACCCCCCTCAGATTCATCCCCAAGGGTATTATCCAAAACTGGTAAGGCCGCTATTTAGGTAGGAGAGAGCCCCAGGATATTGGATAACCTTAGGGTGTGCATTTGCCAGAGTAGCTGGAGGGGAAGGCACACCGGATTTTTGAGCCTGTGTGGGAGTATGGTATTAGCTACCTTACAGGGCTCTGAAATTATAGGAAGGAGCGATATCTTTTTTGAGTCGCACTGATGAAGAAGGTATTACAGGGGTAGATACAGGTGTGCTCATCCCTAACTGTTCTAAAGGCGAAAGCCTCAATGGTTAGAGCTGAAGGTTTCACCTCAGCTTCATTTATTGTTGCATAGGAATGGAAATCAGCATCTATTAACAGAGCCTCCTTTATGTTGCAGATGTTTTTTAAGTATCGTTTCACTGAATTATATAACTAGCTAGAGAGGGTTGAGAAGCTAACCTATTTAACATAGTAACGATAGCATCATCCAGGGTTATCATGTTAG